>JAHDVE020008928.1:0-43627 GCA_022606495.2 Halesus radiatus | reverse complement strand
TTATTGAATGAAATACTAGTATATATTGATTAACTGGCGGGTTTGCGATAAGCCGACGTAGCTCAACGGTAGAGCATCTGACCGGCAATCAGAAGGGTGCATGTTCGAGTCCTGTCGGCGACATTTATCTTTTCTCGGAGGGTTTTTTCAATTTGGATGAGTGTTTCAGGCTAATAATTATTCTTTATAAAAATAATTGTTACCATTTGCGATATGCACAAAAATCTTGTCTTAAGTTTTTAAGAACTTTAGTTTATCAATTAATTAACAATTAATTCACTGTTTTTCCTACTGCCTACCCTGATTAAGAACTATATGCACGACAGTAAAGCGGGTAGTATATTAACAATGTCGGGAGATCTTTCAATCGAGTGAACATAACGCTATAAAAACGGATGCACTTTGGATGTAGCTATGTAAGTAATTATAATTTGGATTAATAATAACTGACCCTTACCATTCGAGTTCTTAGTGTAAAACAGTAAAACCCAATAGATTTTCGTCACAATACAAATTAAAAGTAATACCATATACGGGATGGACAAAAAGTCCCTTTCCAATTGAAAAAAAAAACTTTTTTTATTTCTTAATATTCTATTTCGTTTTTTTTTCAGACGTTATGGAACTTGTGAGATATGTAATATGTCTTCACTTGGGTAATTAAATTTAAGACGATTTCACTTTAAGACGTTTATTTATAGACTTTTGACACGTTCAAGTTCCGCCATCCAACCTCCCAGACCGGCATGCAACAATCCTGCCAACACCACCATCGTATTTCCGATTGCCCAACTACCAACATGACGGATACATAACATCCTTTCCTCCTTCCATTTTTTTTATTTTTATTTTTTTTTTAAAGTTTTATTAGATATTGGAAAAGGCAATACAAAAGAACTTAAAGGTAATCAGCATGACTAAATCTTACAGGGGGTTTCACAACTCTACCAGACCTAGTAGTGACATTATTATTTCCACTAGTGCTGGGTAAAGGTTCAATAGCCTTATTTTCTTGACTTCCCAAGTCGTACCATTCATCTGGATTGTCATAACTAGATTTTAACTTGAGACAACATTTTTTTATTTGGTTAACATGAACCTTTTTTACCTCTCCTCCGATTAATTGAATTAGATAAACCCATGGACTTAATTTTAACTTGACAATTCCCCGAAACCATTTCATAGGACTTTTCAGATGTCTTAAATAGACCAAAACATTATCATTTTCCTCATACTCTTTTACTGTATTTTTACTGGACAGTTTGACATTTTCTGAATTATTACTTTTGTTGACATGATTTTCTTTTGACATAATATATAGTGGTGTACGTGGCTCATATGACAATATTTTAGCCATTGGAGACACACCCGTGACAGATGAAGGAGTGGAACGATAACTATAGAGACAATCTATTAGACGTTGAGCTGGTGATAAAAGTTTTGAATTGTTTGAAAACATAAATTTAATCAATATCTTTTTGAATGTTTGGACAGATCGTTCTGCTAATCCATTTGACTCAGGATTGTATGGTGGAGAAAATAACAATTTAATTGATTTATCTTTACAAAAAATAGAAAATTCTTTACATGAAAATGGAGGACCATTATCACAAACAATAGTTTTCGGAAATGCAAATCTAGAAAAAACTTTACTTAGTTTTGATAACAAATCTGAATATTTAGTGTTTTTCATATAGAAACATTCTACCCACTTTGAATATGAATCGCAAACTAATAGGTATTTGGAACCTTTTAAATCAAAAAAATCCAAATGGACTCTTTCCCATGGATTTTCAGCTATGGGCCAACTGTGACGCACATTTTTGTTAGCATTTTGCACAGACTGACACATTTCACATTTAGAAATACTCTCTTCAATGTCTTGATTCATACCTAACCACCAAACATAAGAACGAGCCAGAATTTTGGATCTGACTATACCAGGATGACCATAATGTAATAAAGTTAGGACTTTAGACTTAAGAGATTCTGGTATTACAATTCTGTCACCAAATAAAAGACATTTTCCCTTGACCGACAGTAAATTTCTGAACTTGAAATATTTTTTAATTTCTGGACTTGACAATTTTTCAATCCAACCGATTGAAATATACTTAATGACTTTACATAATGTTTCATCTTTTTCAGTATGACTTCCAACTTCTGAAAATGGAATTAAAGGAGATGACATGAATATAAAATTACATTCCTCTATATTGAATTGTTGTTCACTTGGTAAACGCGACATTACATCTGCTTGAGGAATTTTTATTCCCTTTTTATATATTAATTTATAATTGTACGCAGACAATATTATGGACCATCTTATGAGACGTGATGCTGCCAAAACAGGAACTTTCCTGTTTTCGGCAAATAAAGACAACAATGGAGCATGATCAGTATATATATTGAAATGACGACCAATTAAATATTTGTGAAACTTTTTAATTCCGAAGATGATCGCAAGAGCTTCCTTGTGCAATTGGCTATAATTTCGTTGAGCTGAATTCAACGTTGCCGACTCAAAAGCTATAGGAAATTCTTGGTTCTTTACGACATGACTTAAAACACACCCGACACCGTATGCACTGGAATCGACTGTAAGACACAATGGTTTTGACGGATCGAATAAAACTAACATAGTTTTATCAGATAAAAGAGACTTACTATTTACAAATGCTTGTTCGCATTCATCTGACCAGCACCATTTTACATTTTTTCTTAATAAATTATGAAGTGGTTCTAGCACAGTAGGACACATAGGAATAAAATTCCTATAAAAATTCAACATTGACAAATAAGACTTTAGTTGAGTAACATTTTCTGGACAAGCAGTAGACTTAATTTTCTCAACTTTCGATAAAGACGGACTTTTGCCTTGTCCAGACAAAGTAAAACCTAAAAATTCAAACGAACATACAAAAAATTCACTTTTTGACACATTAATTTTTATGTTATACTCATTTAATTTTGACAACACTTTTTCCAAAGTATTGGAACACTCCGTTTTATTTTCACCTCCTACACAAATATCATCAATGTAAGCAGCACAGTTTTTTATGCCACCCAAGACCGAATCAATGACCATTTGAAATGTAGCCGGAGCTGATGACAACCCAAAGGGTAGACGATTGTATGCATATAAACCATTACATGTATTAATTGTTAGCAATTCTTTACTAGAATCTGACACAGACAACTGTAAATATGCATTTGTTAAGTCTAATTTACAAAATACTTGACAACCTGAAAATTTATTAAAAATATCCTCCGGCCGTGGAATAGGATATTGATCAATTCTCAATTGTGGATTGACTGTAGATTTTAGATCTACACATAAACGCAATTTTCCATTTTGTTTTGGAACACAGACTATTGGTGAAGACCAACTACTATATTTAACTTTTGAAATTATGCCTTCGCTTTCAAGACGATCTAACTCTTGGCAGACTTCTGCACGAAGTGCATAAGGGACTTCATATGCTTTGTGGAAAACTGGAGTTGCATTATTTTTTAAACTTAAATTTACAGAGAAATCTTTGATTGGTATATCGTTGTTCGTTTTTGAAAAAGAATTTAAGTATTTTTGTGACAATTTGTCGACAATGTTTAATTTATTTTTTTCATAGACCGATACTGAATTTACAGAAGTATTATTTACAATATTTGACATTAAAGACTTTACAAACGTATTTTCCCAAGACGGATTCAACCTTTTTATCCAATTTCTACCTAGAATAGCTTCAGACGACAGATTTTTAACAACCAAAATCGGTAAATCCATAACATAATCAGAATCAATTTCTACACTCATTTTTGCCATAAAGAATCCACTACAACATAAATTTTGACTATTTGCTGTGAGCAAATTACCATAGAATTGACTTAATTTGCACGTTTTGAAAAATTTAACATACTTTTTGTAACTTATTAATGTAGATGAACTACCCGTATCAATCATGAAAGACATTTTTATACCGTTTAAAAACAAATCAATATTTGCTGTTTCAGGCACAGACATATTTACGACATTTACATTATTCACACATTTCACATGTAACATTTCCAATTCCTCGACGGACATGACTCTGGTTGATGACTGGCAAAACACCTCTCGCACCTTTTTTTTGACTCTTGACGTGATGGAGATGAATACTGACGACCTGACGAACTTGAACTTCTTTGACCTTGATGACTTTTCCGACTTGAACCTTGACTTTGTTGACGTGGAGTGTGACCCTTGGATGAATTTGGATTATGACGAGATTTGTTGACTTCGAAAACTTTCATTGACTGTTCTTCCCTGTGTAGAATTTGGGCTGAACTATTATTTACAGCTTCCATATTCTTGACTATATTTTCCGCTTTCTCGAAAGTCAATGAATCATCTTCAGATAATAATCTCCTAGTCATTCCTTCATTTTTTAAACCGCACACTAATTTATCTCTTAGGGCTTGATCTAAAAACGTCCCAAAATTGCAGGACATAGACAGACTTTTAATTTCCGAAATAAATTCCCCAATTCCTTCGTTCGAATGTTGTTGACGGTTGTAGAATTTATACCTTTGTGCTATTATGCATTTTTTTTCTTCAAACTTGTTTTGTAGTATTGTTAAAAGTTCATTGTAGGTTATTATGCATTTTTTTTCTTCAAACTTGTTTTGTAGTATTGTTAAAAGTTCATTGTAGGTTAAATCCTCAATTCTTTTCGGCGACACTGTTTCCTTCAAAATTTTATATTTTTCGGCACCAATTATCATACACAAATACCCAATTTTCTCTTTGTCTGCAATATTACTAAGTTTTAGGTAAATTTGTACACGTTCTAGAAACATTGAAAAACTTTCACAATTGGATTCATATTGTGGAACTGGTAAACAGTTAATGGACGACATTTTTATTTTTTTTTATAATACGAATTAAGGACGAATTCACTGTTAATTCACACCGAACTACACAACAATCGATTTTATTTTGTGTTTTTAAATATCCTCGTCGCCAATTAATATGTCTGTACTTGGGTAATTAAAGTTAAGACGATTTCACTTTAAGACGTTTATTTATAGACTTTTGACACGTTCAAGTTCCGCCATGCAAACTCCCAGACCGGCATGCAACAATGCTGCCAACAACACCATCGTATTTCCGATCGCCCAACTACCAACATGACGGATACATAACACTCTCCATGATAGCCGAATTTTCGAACCATCCGCGAATCAGTCTGAAGAAATGTGCCACATTGTGTACATCCCTTCTGACCCGCAGATGGTTCATTCCGAGCATACCTAAGAGAAAGTCGGTAGGATAGAGCCACGGGTAGTAGCCATACTCTCTTAAATAAAGAAATCTCAAAAATTTCTTCTGAACTCTCTCCAACATGAGGGAATACTTGACCTGAAGTGGGCTCCAACCCACCGAGTTACTCTCAAGCCTACTCCTTACTAATGAGTTATATAAAATTATGAGAACCCGAGTGTCTTTAAAATTCCTTGCAGTACGTAGGACGAAACCCAGCATTTTTAATGAAGTACTACAGGCGACTTCAATATGAGCATGAAATGTCAGTCTACTATCAAACACGATACCAAGATCTTTCATAGTGGAGACACGTTTTAAACTTCGGGCGTTCATATTATACCGGTATCCGTTTTCTCTTACTCCAATCAATAATTCTATCAATATCCGATTGGAGTCGATTGCAGTCTTCTAAAGTTAATATTTCTAAGAACAGTTTTAAGTCATCAGCGAAAAGAAGAAACCTGGAATACAGAATACTCTCTGTGATATCGTTGATAAAAATAGAAAAGAGGAGGGGGCCTAAATTAGAGCCCTGAGGAACTCCAGAGAGCACAGGAAATAATTTAGACAAAAATATTCCATGCGATACAAATTGTTTTCTTCCAGTAAAATAGCTGGCAAAGAATATTAGAAACCGTAAAGAAAAACCCATCTCTGACAGTTTATTTAATAAGATGTCATGATTTACAGTATCAAAGGCCTTTGAAAATGTTATATAATATTTTCATAAACAATAATTATTAGCCTGAAACACTCATCCAAATTGAAAAAACCTTCCGAGCAAAGATAAATGTCGCCGGCAGGACTCGAACCCACACCCTTCTAATATCCGGTCAGATGCTCTACCATTGAGCTACGTCGGCTTAATCCTAGTGAGGGATTTAGCCGTTACAAGCCTTCCTCATACAAATAAAGTTGGTTGTTTACAGGTAAAATATAATAAAAACCGTAATTATTGAATGAAACACTAGTATATATTGATTAACTTGGCGGGTTTGCGATAAGCCGACGTAGCTCAATGGTAGAGCATCTGACCGATATTAGAAGGGTGTGGGTTCGAGTCCTGCCGGCGACATTTATCTTTGCTCGGAAGGTTTTTTCAATTTGGATGAGTGTTTCAGGCTAATAATTATTGTTTATAAAAATAATTGTTACCCTTTGCGCTATGCACAAAAATCTTGTCTTAAAAACTTTAGTTTATCAATTAATTATATAATATTCTTATTTTTTTCTGTTGCAGCGAATGATACTCGCAACCATCGAGCTATTCAGTCGAACTCTTCGCACCGCCCTACTGCCGCAGACGTTGGACCGCACCGCGCTAGCCGAGAAGGTGCTGTGGGGCAGCCAGCCCGCCCCCAACCTCTGCAACTGGATGGCCCACTGCCTGCGGGATGTGCGGGAGACCTACAGCTCCCTGATGAGGATGGACCTGCCCTCGGAAGCCCTGGACATTGTCGGGAACCTGATATTTGATCTGCGATTGCACTGCATGATCGGCTTGCTGAAGCAGGCCATAGACAAAGTGAAGACTTTTCATAAGAAGGAGACATGGAAAGTAGAGTTTGATCCACAACATGGCGGCATTACAGAACTGGTCAGTAATTTGTTCTTTAAAAACATAACACCTTACAGCTTATCTTTGAAAGTAATGAATAAATAAACTATGTATTTCAATTTTTATTGGAATAACGTATTGAAGCTTATAAACCTCATTGTAATATTTTTTTAATCATCAAAAATTTCTCCATCGAAAATTCCATCTTTTACCCTCCATTGCCTTAGTGAGCGGGGTTAAATATAAGATTGCTATCAGCAAGTGCTGTTAGCACATAAAAAATGGTTTACAATTCTTTGAAATAAAAATAAATAAAAGCCCTACGGTAGCAATAAGCAGTCCACTCACAGGGCAGAGACGATTATCTCCACATTTATCCGCCTCTAACCGCAATTGACACAGGAAGAGGGAGAAATGTTCCCTGGCACTGTACATAAAAGTTTTACAATACAATATATTCATTGAAAATAAAATACATAATATTACAGTGAGGTTTATAAGCTTCAGTAAGTTATTCCAATAAAAAAATTATATTAATTAAATTATTATAAGCAATAATTATTACCTGAAAAATCATACAAATTGAATAATCTTCCGAGAAAAAATACATGCTGCCGACGGGACTCGAACCCGCGACCTTTCGTTTACCGGACAAGTGCTCTAGAGTAGAGCACTTGTCCGGTAAACAGATCGCAGCCATCCGTCTCGGAGAAAATTCCATTCAATTGTATATTTCGAAGCCAATAACCAATATGCTATAATAATTTGTTTAATATTTGTGCTATGCATAAAAAATCTTGTCTTGTAAACATTAGTTTAATCATTTAAAATAATTATATTAATTCTAGATTTGTAGAAAAAGTCATAGATGTCCCTTATAAATAAAAATCGGATAGGTATATCCGAGATACTAGCATTAGAATAAATTCGGTCAGAATCTTGCAGTCAATATAGAAAGATAGCACCCAAAAATATATGGGAATTAACAGTTCTTAATATCATCTTTATTCTTAGTTTAGTTAGTTCAGCTCGCCTTACTGTGATTGTGGGTCAGAGGACACTCTGGACCATAATTTTTTTGAGTGTCCTATCAATGACCAATTTCCAAACTTCATGCATCAATTGGTAAAACTTAAAATTGAACTCCCTACCAGTATTCCCTGCCTTCTCTCGCAGTCTCAACTCCCCCCAAATTAACAATTTATTAGCGAAATACATTGAAATTTAACTCATTGTGGATTAAAAACACATAAATTTACACTGTAACTTATCTGCTTCAATTTTATTTGCCCAAATATTATATCCTGTTTAAAAGTAACTAATTTTAAGAACAATCTGTACTATTAAAATCTAACAATTAAACATGCCCAAGATCGCCCTTAATGGGTGAAAGCCATAAAATAAAACAGTTCTTAAATTGAAGTATGAAATAGATCAAAATGACAGATAGCAATGGGATGGCATTAGCTCAATTGGTTAGAGCGCAAGTCCCGGATAGACCGTGAGCTCCTGGGTTCGAGTCCCAGATGCGACTGTTACCTTTTTATTTTCTGTTTCATATTTCATTTGAGATTTGTTAATACATATTACATATCTTCAATGATTAAAAAAACTATTTTACACAACACAACTAAACTATAAAGCAGAAAATCTGCAACCAGTACTCTCGAACGGTGAGTTCTTGGGTCATGAAATTTGCACAGCTTTTTCTTACTGGAATTTCCAAGTGAACCCATTATATTTATATCCCTACGTCATTTCCATAATGAGTTTATGAAGCTTTAGAATATCCATGTAAATGTAAAGCAAATGTTCTACGATTGAAGACAGAAACATATTTCATTAAAGAAACTTTCCAAATGTTCAGCCCGGCTTACTGGAAAAGACAATTTATGATGTCATGAACATCGTGAAGGAGTCAGTCCTGGTTTCCTGCCCTCGTGAGAAGCCCCTCCTGGATCCGACATCTGCGGCCTGTCGCCACCTGAGCTCCCACGTCCAGGACATGCTGCAGGCGTTCACCAAGTGCCTGGAGACCTTGGCCTTCAGCCACGATGATCAGGTAACATTAGCAGTTTTGTATACCATAGAAAATACCATGAAATATATAAAACACCCAGCTTCTGACATTTTTTTCTCCCAATCGTCTGGAGCCAGTGAGACTATGGCATCCCCAATTGGAGTTAGGTATGAGGCTGAAGGTATTGAGAAGGGGGGGGAGATGGGGAAGAAGGAAGGTGGGGAAGTACCTGACTATTCACATCTAGTCACCAAACATGGCTAAAGCCATTTCAAACAACGTTTCAATTCTGAATAGTGGTCCTTTCACCAGAGCGATACTGACAGTATCTACCACTCTAGAACGCGCCGAATATATAATGCTACATATTATTTTCAATTAATTAATAAATTTAACTTGGCCACACTGGGATTTGAACCTACGTCCTCCGGATTCATAGCCAAAGATAGTAACCACTCAACTACGGAGACAGACATTTGATGGCAATGGCAACATGCTACGCTAGCTCCTCTGGTGACTCGAGATGTATGAGTTGATTTTTTCCATGTATTTCAATAGATTTTCTGTCAATGTCAATGTTCTTAATAAATTATAGAAATCAAAAATTCATAAAATATATATTAGGTATACTACATATGACTCGTGCTCATAAAAAAAAAATATATTAAAGAGGCTATTAGGTTCGTACTGATAGTTATAAGCCCCAATGCTCGCACTCGGTCTGGTGGTTTAGAAAGTGAATAAAATACTTATTTTATAAATTTTCTTCAATTTTGTAATTTTAGACTCCTTTCAGCTTAACATATCACAATTATTTTTATTTATTTATAGATATTAATATTTAAATGTCATTAAACCATAAATAAATAAAAATTAATGGTATATTAAATTATTGGATTCCGAACTTTGTGAATGTGGACATATTTAAATAACAGAACACATCGTAGAAGAATGTCCCCTTCACCAGTTTCCCTATGGCACATCTGTGCTGAACCAAGAGACTCCCGATGCCGTCGACTGGCTGAATAACCTCATCATCCCACTATGACCTCCACCAACTCTCCTCTACCATATGAAGAAGAAGATGAATGAAAGTAAAGCCAAAAGAAGTCTCAAAATAAGAAAATTTCTCACAATTTAAATAAGTATTGTGCCAATATTACTCTGACGTCAGATCTAGATGCTACTAATCGTCCAATTGATGGTCAAATCGAGTCGTCTACTGTGATCGCTCTTTTCGTGTAAATGGCCCGCTCATTTGGAATAAACTTCCCCCAGCTCTTACTAATATCCAGAAATTGACTAAATTTAAAGTGGCTTTAAAAACAAAATTATTTAAAGAATCGCTAAATTTTAACTTCTCTTCAATTTATTGTAAAAAGCCGTTTTCTCAAGCCTCCGGTAGTTTGGTTTCAGTTTCCTTCGAATTTTTCCTTTTATGTAAAGTCAGTCTAGATAACAAGTGATGAAATAATAATGTTATAGCCTCCCTAAATTCAAACACTTCATCGGGAAATGACATGATGACAAGCAATTCAATCAAGTACCTACAAGACGAGTTAATTTACCCCCTAATATACTTTGCAAATCTATCAATATCAAAAGGTATTTTTCCCTCTTGTCTTAAAATTGCTACGGTTATACCAATCTATAAAAGTGGTCCAAAAATGATATTTCTATACTATCAACCAATTAGTCTTAACAACGCTTTCAAAAATACAATAATACAAAAAATGGATGAAGGTAAAAAATGCTTGGCAGTTTTCATTGATCTTCAAAAAGCTTTCGACACAATTGACCATAAAATACTGTCTCTAAAACTTAAAAAAATTGGAATGGCAAAATCAACTGTAAACCTACTTGGGAGCTACATGTCTGGCAGAGAACAGTTTGTACAAATTGTTAAAAAAAACCAGCAAAACCCTACCAATTACGTATGGTGTCCCTCAAGGAAGCGTACTAGGACCGATACTCTTTCTCATTTATATAAATGATCTTATGAATCTTCCCATTAAAGGAGACATAATTAGTTTTGCAGATGACACTGTTATTATTTTTCATGAACAAGAATGGACAAATACCTTTAAAGAGGCAGAGCATGGCTTGGCTGTATTTCAAAACTGGTTAAAAGTGAACTCGCTTACATTAAATGTGATTAAAACTAAATATTTAACATCATGATCACACACGTAAAATACATGAATGTCAAAAAATTTACCTCATTGCACTTGCCCGCATATAACCAAAGCTAAAAACCTTAAATATCTTGGAATGTTAATCGATGATAAACTCCGCTGGGATGTACACATTAACGGAACTTCAGAAAAGTTAATGAAACTCATCTATTTCTTTAAAAAATTACGAAATATGTTGTCAATCGAGGACTAAATAGAGTATATTATGCTTTATGTCACTCTCATTTGGAATATGGAATTTTGGGATGGGGCTCAGCTGCATCAAATGACATAAAACCGTTAAATACAACCCAGAAATGCATCATAAAGACCATTTTAAAAGTCCCTGTAAGGATGTCAACAATGGAAATTTTTAAACATTTCAACGTTCCAAGTATCCAAAAAATCTTTGCCAAAAATATTGTAGTTAATCATCTTAATGAGAAAATGGCTATGACTCTTCATGATCATAATACCAGAACAAAGCAACTAGATAAGATAAATATATCTAAATGCAATACTACTTTTGGACAAATAGGCTCTGAATTTTTAGCTGTAAAATTATATAACAAACTTCCACTTAAAATCAAAAAAAGTAATTCAATCAATAATTGCATTAAGTCCAGCAAAACTTGGCTTAAGGAATTACCAGAACAAGAACTGACTACTATTCTCAAAAAAACGTCTTAGAAATTACTGAAAAGACCCTACCCTAACCTTGAAGTTGAAATATAGAAGTCGCTGAAATCCCTTTCTGCAAAACCTGGTCCGCCTCAGCACAGGATCTCCTAGTGAGGAGGACTATGAAAAAATTCTATAATATAATGTATTTTTAATATTTATACCTTACCTTGTAATATCAAAATTATATAGAAACTAGTAAAAAAAAAAGTTAT
The DNA here is from genome assembly GCA_022606495.2 of Halesus radiatus. NCBI lineage: Eukaryota > Metazoa > Arthropoda > Insecta > Trichoptera > Limnephilidae > Halesus > Halesus radiatus. Next base: position 31,677 of record JAHDVE020008928.1, on the reverse strand, counting down.
TGCTGAATATAACCTGACTCCTGTCTTAAAATGTTATTTTTACACTATTATTGTGAATGTGTTCTTTTTGTATCGCTGTGTATATACCGTATAATACTAGTATTTTGTAATTTTATTAAATGAATTGTTACGTAACAAAATCCCACGATCCGGTTGTCAGTTCGTTTATGGATAATTTGAGAAACCACCGCTCCAGAACATATAAATATAAACACACGTACAGGTAAAATGCAGGAATAGGAAATTCAATAAAACAATTATCTTTTGCTATAAAAAATACCTTGCGATAAGGCCTATATTGAATAGCAATGACTCTAAGCTCTATAAATCTCTCTGTGGACGCATTTAGCACATTAAAGGTTTTAATCAAATTTGACTGAATTTAGAATATTTTTGTAGTAGCAAAAGGAAAGAATAAATTGGTACAGTACCCGATAGGCGTTTCTGCAGACTTCTGGTGAGGATATGTAGACTAGAGTGCTTCTTTCATTTCCTCGCCCGAGCCGACCCCCGGGCTCGGGCTAGTCGATCCCGCCCCTACCGAGCGCAACGACAACTAATAGTTCTCGCTTTTAAAATAATACCGGGGTAGTTTGTTAAACTTTGTTGTTATGGGCCTAAGGAGTACTGTACGAGTAATATAAAGAATGCATGTAATATTTTAAGAATGTATAAATAGAATATTAAGTTTATTATAGTGTTGTGCACTTGAAGTGAAATAACACAAAACTGCACTTTATAAAAGCTTTGTTATATTTGAAAGAAAAAATTAAAACATAATTTTTGTGTGTCCCCTGACTTCAATAGTTTATTTTATTTTTTAGATTATCCGTACCTATCAGCAAAGGTCACATAAAATAACTTTTAACATGGCGTGTTATTCTTTCAATTTTTACGCGTAATTTTTTTTACGAAATAGTAATTTTAAATTCACTATTTGGTGTCTCTCCCAACTGAAATAGCTGTTTCTTTTTTTAATTGAGTTCTATCATAATGTTTTTTTTTTTAAATAAATGCGTATTAAGATACGATTGTAAAAGATTACTTCAGTATGCTCTGATTATATTCAACCTCTGATTGGAGACGGCACCAGAACACAAAGTCAGATTTCTGAGATTGATCGAGCTGCTAGTTAACCCTTACGACTTACAACTCTGGCCGTTTTAATGCAACCTATCCCATCACACGGCATGTTTTGACGCAATGTGTTGTAGTGAAAATTCACGGAGATAGTTGTTGATGGATCACATATAAAACAGCTGCATAGATCAGGTTAATGAATGATTATTATAGCATTGTTTTTTGGTTATCCTGGTTCCAGGACAGCGGTCAGTCCCCTCTGTCGGTGGTGCTGGGCGCCCCCGAGCTGATGGCCAACAACAGCCGCATGGACAACTCGGAGGAGCAGGAGAGCCGCGGCACCCCGCTGTGGCAGCACCGCCTGCTCATTACGCTGTCCAACTGCCACTATACCATGCAGTGCGTGCTGCCCAGGATCATATCCTTCTTCGAGAAGTATGCATACATACAGTCATACTTCACTGGCCCTACAATCAACCTTCGGGGAGTCTTGTCCAACCTCTACTCCCGCCAGTTTCTTCATTTATTTATTTTTATACTAACGGACTATTGTCATTTTATACAAAACATGTAACAAACACTAAATGAGAAAAATATGACTTCAGAAAAAAGAACAGTGAATCCATAATATATGAATGAAGCAATGACAAAAGTATACATTACAGAGAATATTCAATTCAAAGCCTGAACAAGGTTTTGATAGAGTCCAAAATATTAGACATATTAAAGTTTATTTCCGTAAAGACTGATAAAAATAATTTAAACTGCTACCAAAATGTTAGACATATTAAAGTTTATTTCCGTAAAGATAAAAATCATTTAAACTGCTACCAAAATGTTAGACATATTAAAGTTTATTTCCGTAAAGATAAAAATCATTTAAACTGCTACCAAAATGTTAGACATATTAAAGTTTATTTCCGTAAAGATAAAAATCATTTAAACTGCTACCAAAATGTTAGACATATTAAAGTTTATTTCCGTAAAGATAAAAATCATTTAAACTGCTACCAAAATGTTAGACATATTAAAAGTTTATTTCAGCAAAAAAGATAAAAAATCATTTAAACTGCTACCAAAATGTTAGACATATTAAAGATTATTTCCGTAAAGATAAAATCATTTAAACTGCTACCAAAATGTTAAACATATTAAAGTTTATTTCCGTAAAGATAAAAATCATTTAAACTGCTACCAAAATGTTAGACATATTAAAGTTTATTTCCGTAAAGACTGATCAAAATCATTTAAACTGCTACCAAAATGTTAGACATATTAAAGTTTATTTCGTAGATAAAATCGGTAACTATACCAAAATGTTAGACGTAAAAGTTTATTTCCGTAAAGACTGATCAAAATCATTTAAACTGCTACCAAAATTTTGAAGTCCCTTTATTAATTGTTTTTGTCTTTAATTCGTAGAACTCCATTTAATATTTAAAAAAAATTTTGTAAACAGTTTTATAAATCAATTAAAAATTACTCTGTAATCACCACTTTATTAATATATACATATCAAGATGTTTTAAAAGCTAAGCTTTCCTCATCAGGAATATACAGAATACATATATATTATACAGAATATATATATATTGTTTACAGGTGAAATATAATAAAAAATAGTAATTATTGAATGAAACACTAGTATATATTGATTAACTTGGCGGGTTTGCGATAAGCCGACATAGCTCAACGGTAGAGCATCTGACCGGCAATCAGAAGGGTGCAGGTTCGAGTCCTGTCGGCTACATTTATCTTTTCTCGGAAGGTTTTTTCAATTTGGATGAGTGTTTCAGGCTAATAATTATTGTTTATAAAAATAATTGTTACCCTTTGCGCTATGCACAAAAATCTTGTCTTAAAAACTTTAGTTTAATCAATTAATAAATATTTGACAAAAATCTTGTCTTAAAAACTTTAGTTTATCAATTAATAAAATAAATAATGTTATTATTAAGTTCTGCAAGTATTTTTAGTTTTTATTATTCGGCGTTCAAGGCCATTTTGAAAACTGCCAGGCAGCAAGCTATATACTCGTAAACAGTCCTCCATCATTGAACTAGCAACATTCCCAATATAATGCTGGTATTAGGGGGAACACAAATTACAAACTACATATGATGCAATGCTGTCCTTTGTTCTACATGGGTTAGACATCCTGTGATGTTAATATTAGATCCACAAAACACTTAACATGTTTAAATAACAATAATTTTTAGAGTTTGCCAATCACCTCATTTCAGATCATATTTTTAATAAAGATACAGATGTTCAAATTCTTCACCGTAAATAATAAATGCAAAAAATTATATAATTTAGAAGCAGTCGAATTTAGAAAATCCTTAAATATTAATTCTAGTATATTAAATAACCAAGTGAATCTATCTTATAGTCCTCTTGTAGATATTTTTCAGTGAACCGCTCTGTTCTTCCTGAAAAACCCCTAATTACCCCTTCCCCTTTGGTCACCTCCCACTCCAACACCTAAATATTATATTGTATCTTATGTTAGTTTTAATATTGTTCTGACGAAGGAAGGGTACTTCCGAAACCGCTCCGAAAGTGGTTTACAACAAATGTTAAGTGTTTACATTATAATCATTTTATTACAGAAATGGCTACCCAAAGCCAGTGATTCCAGCCGAGACTGCAAAAGCTTCCCTCAGAACTTTGGACCGATCCATAATGGAAGCGTACTTGGAGCAAAAGAGCGACCCGTTGGTTGGAACCATCGAACCGTCCATGTACATTGGGAAGTTCGAATGGGACATGAAATACAAACCCTCCGATATAAGACCCTACGCTAAAGAGTGCATCAATAACTTGATAGCTGTGCATGCAGAGGTTAGTCATTCTAATTATATTTCATTTTATAGGGGTTGAAACTCGTGGAGTTTCACACAACAACTTGACACACGCAGCTGTTGGGTGTGGAACGCACCGATTGCCATAGGAAATTTGAAGAAGATCAATTACATAACATTGATTTATCTATGGTGCCAATTTCGTGATGCTCAGGCTGGGAGTTCAGTACCATGTTGTGGCACCAGGACATTGCCAAACACCCAATGATAACCCGGTTCACCCCGGTGAACTTTATTGAAGAAACTGGGTTACTCTATCAGAAGAATATGATGAAAGACGGGAAACGGAGCAATGCAGATCGTCTCCTTGTCAATAAATAATAAATTAATATGTATTTAAATGAATAATAAATATTTTGCGTAGACCACTATTTAATATATAAATATCAACATGTTTCGGAAGTGGAGCTTCCCTCAAATTATACTTTGTATACTGATGAGGGAAGGTTCGCTTCTGTTTTATTAGTTTTATTCATATATTATTTAGTGGTTTATCATTTGATTTAAAACGACACCACAAAGTGTCATGTATTGAAAAAGTTAAATAAATATTTATTTTCCATCATAATTTGGTGCTCGCGGGTAGAATTTTCCTTGATTCCTTTCACTTACAACACGGCGGTTGTGAAGGTTACCTCTATAGTTCAGTGGTTAGAGCAGTTAACTAGTTAGCTGAACATCCCAGCATTCAAATACCGTTTGCAGCAATAAAATTTCAAATGTGCTTTTCTAATTTGTATGATTTTATTTTATTTTTTCTAGTGGTCACATCATAATGCTTAATATTTTTCTCTCAGGTGCACAGCATATCGCCGAGTTTAGTGCGTGCAGTTTTATCGCAGATTATAGAGACCGTGGGTGAGGAGATATCCCGACTGATGTCCTGCTGCAGGGAGGCCTTCTCCCAGTACGGAGCTCTGCAGGCCAGGATCGACATCATCGTGCTCAAGGATGTCACCTCCTCACTCCTAACTCAACGAACAAAGTAAGGAACTACCAACAGAATTATTTACGAGGTGTGTTCAAAAGAAGAGGTGAATTTTGAATTTTCGCGGGTTGTGTACATTCGATTATCGATTTTTTTTTGTTATGTTGGTACATATATGTTTATCATATGTTAGCATTATCAGCCATTTTGGATTAGTGGTTTGTTTTTGACAACTGGAAAGGTTAGTCACGTTTTGTGTGTTCTTCGATTTTTACTTTTGAAAAAATGGATCAAAGAATATGTATTAAATTTTGCGTTAAAAATGGAATAAAGTGCTCCAACGCACTTAAAATGTTGACTGTGGCATTCGGCGAGTCTACTTTGTCTCAAAAAAGTGTTTATAAGTGGTACAAGCGCTTTACAGAAGGCCGAGAAGATGTTAATGACGATGAGCGTCCTGGAGTTGCAACCACGTCAACAAACGAAGAAAACATCGAAACAGTGAAGAAAATGGTTTTGGAAAATCGTTGAATCACTATTAGGGAAGTTGCAGAGGATGTTGGCATATCAATCGGCTCATGCCATGCAATTTTATCGTTTTTGTTGGGCATGAAACGTGTGGCAGCGAAGTTTGTTCCGAAATTGCTAAATTTTGAGCAAAAGCAACGTCGCATTAGTATTGCTCAGGAGTTGTTGAATGACATCAACGACGATCCAGATTTGCTCAAAAGGGTCATAACTGGCGATGAAACGTGGGCATATGGATATGACGTCGAAACCAAGGCCCAATCATCCCAATGGAAGCGGCCAGAAGAGCCAAGACCGAAAAAAGCACGCCAAGTTCGATCAAATGTGAAGGTTTTGCTCACTGTTTTCTTCGATTACAATGGCGTGGTGCATCATGAGTTCTTGCCAACAGGTCGTACTACAGGGAAGTTATGCAACATTTGCGTGAAGCAATACGGCTCAAAATCGTGGAAAAACAAATCATGGATTTCCATCACGGTAATGCACCAGCTCACACATCAATGCGTGTTTGTGATTATTTGGCTAAAAACAACACCGTAATCATACCTCAACCACCGTATTCACCAGATTTGGCTCCCTGTGACTTTTTCCTATTCCCGAAACTGAAGAGAGCAATGAAAGGAAAGCGTTTTGCCACAATTGATGAGAATCGAAGAACGAGCTGATGGCCATACGGAAAAGCGCATTCCAGAAGTGCTTCGAGGATTGGAAGAAGCGCTGGCATAAGTGCATTATATCTGAGGGGGATTACTTTGAAGGGGAGAAAATGGATATTGATGAATAAATAAATACTTTTCGAAAAAATTCGAAATTCTCCTTTTCATTTGAACACACCTCGTACATAGTCGCAGGAAAACAATCTGTAATAGCCAAAGTCATGTAAAAAAAAATCACAGGATTTTGAGGCTTATGTAATACTTAAAAAACATAATATTAACAAAATGAAGACTTTCCAACATCGTACAGGTCTTATTTTTCATTGTAGAGTCACGGGACCCAGATAGATCAACGCAGAAAAAAATTCCTGTGGAATGGTGTATACAAAGCATTTTCGTGTGGAGTGGTGGTTAGAGCAGTATTGCTTTCCTGCGACGAATATATGTATAATAATACAGCTATTTTAATTACTTATTTTTGTTTGTTTCAGGAACTATTTTGATGAAGCATTAGACTGCATTCCTGATATCAAAACTGCCGAAGACAAAAAGTAAGGCATTCAAAGTCTTCTTTTTTAATTATTTTTTTTTTTGTTGAATACATGTTTACATAATAGGGTATTTTCACTAGTTTTTTTTGTTGAATACATGTTTACATAATAGGGTATTTTCACTAGTTTTTTTTGTCAAATACATGTTTACATAATAGGGTATTTTCACTAGTTTTTTTTTGTTGAATACATGTTTACATAATAGGGTATTTTCACTAGTTTTTTTTGTCGAATACATGTTTACATAATAGGGTATTTTCACTAGTTTTTTTTTGTTGAATACATGTTTACATAATAGGGTATTTTCACTAGTTTTTTTTGTCAAATACATGTTTACATAATAGGGTATTTTCACTAGTTTTTTTTGTCGAATACATGTTTACATAATAGGGTATTTTCACTAGTTTTTTTTGTCGAATACATGTTTACATAATAGGGTATTTTCACTAGTTTTTTTTTGTCGAATACATGGTTTACGTAATAGGGTATTTTCGCTAGTTTTTTTTTTATGAAAAAATTACGATAACGATGGCGTTTTTAAGTTTATGAATAAGTTTTCTATAATGATTTAAAATGTACCATTTTTGATTTGCCACCAAAACGACATGTTCGTTTTTGTTGTAATGTCCCGCAGACCAACGTCAGTGACGGGCGTCTTATCAGCCAGTGGCATTATCTGCATCATAATGACGTTTTAACTGAATGCGGGGTTTTAGGTTGTTTTTAAGATGAAAATATGTACATATTAAAATTACACATCTTTTTATCAGAATAAGGAACTCCAGTGTAATTTTTTTTATTTTTCTTAAAATACCTCAATATCAAAAGGTACCTAACGGCCGTCAACATTTTGTTCTAAACTTGAATGCAATAAGGAACTCCAGTGAAAAATATAATAGCTTTAAAAATACATATTCATATAGATCAGCAAACGCCGATTCTGAATATATAACTTTAATTATATATTTATTTATTCTTAAATTTAAAAACAAAACAAAACATTAGCCACTCATCTCACTAGGACAGTCCTGTATTGAGATGAGCGACTTTACATAACATTAGCCACTCATCTCACTAGGACAGTCCTGTATTGAGATGAGCTGCTTTACAATTTTACTGAAATGATAAATAATAATAATAAGTAAATAAAATTATGTAAATAGTAATAAGTAGATAATAATGATAATATAGAGCATACATAAAGTTTCAACATTGATTACAACATAACATGGATCACCACACTCGGCTAACATAGACTTTTTGACCATTTTTTAAAATAAATTTATCTAGTCTATAGTTTTAATGTTGTCACTAAGCCTATTTATAACAAAGGAGCTTTACAAGAAAAACTCCCTTGTCCAAATGATGTTCTGTTGTTTTCCGGCTGATACATTAGAGAAGAACCCATTCTAGTATTGCGACCTTATGGCAGTATCAATGTTGTTAAAAAATTTACAGAGAGTCTGTATTATGTACAATAAGGAACTCCAGTGAAAAATATAATGGCTTTAAAAATATATATTCATATAGATCAGCAAATGCCGATTCTGAATATATAACTTTTATTGTATATAATTATACGTAGATTTTATAAATCGTTATATAAAAGTGAATTAAAAACGGTACTATCAAAACACCATGTTCTGTTGGTACCACTGCTTCTGACGTCACACATGCCGTTTTTGAGCCCAACTCTAACCAGATAAGATGTTTTTTCGCAGTTTATCATGTTTTTAGCTTATAATTTCGCTGTTTACAGTTTCATTTCACTCGTAAAATCGTTATGTTTGTTTATTGCAACTAGTTGAGAGTTTTTGCTTGAAAATTCATACCAATTTTAACGAATTTGTATACGTAATAATACTCTATACCCCTTCCAACAACAATGTCATTGGCACTTTGGTGATTATTTCTTCAGTTATTCTGGTAGCCGGGGATTTCTAATGATAACCTATTATTTCTTACAATGCATAATATATTTATTTTTATTTCAAGCCATTGAAGTTACACCAATATTTCAAACCTATTCAATTTATCCAACACATTCAAGTTAATATCTGTCTACTGCTGTCACGGATTGTCGAAGTCCGCAGATGCGCAATGCGCATGCGTCTGTTTTCTGCGCATGCGCAAAAAAATGAAAGAGGCTATTAACGCAAGCGATTCTGATTTTAAGCTAGTTATTAAAAAGTGAGCTACGGACTTTCTTTGAACGCTGATAAATTGTTAATTAGTTGCAGATATGAATGTATTTTTACACTTAGGTACAATTCACCTACAATAGTAACGAGACTCTGATATTCTACAATGTTTCCTTCAATGAAAAACAGTTAAATTTGAGTATAAAGTTCTCGAAGTTTTGTATGAAATCCAAACAATATCGATTACTGCCTATTGAACCGCTAATCCGACTGGCTCGTGTGACGTCACACCCAACAAGCCATAGATTTAGTGCGTTTTGGTGGGCTTTAAAAAATTGAAACTTTAACAATTATTTTAACCATGAAAACGAACTTTAAAAAAAAAATAAAAAAAAACAGAAAATTAAGTTATGTCAACATTAATAAAAAAAAATTAAAAAAATGGACTGTAGTTCCTTATTGCTTTACTGTCATATTTTTACTTTCACTGTATAATAAGTGTGATGAATATAAAAAACATTTCTTGTACATTATTTTTTAAATTAATATGTTGGTACCATTGCATGAACAAAATGCTCATGTGACGTCAGAAATTGTAACCGTGTTATGTTGGCACCATTGCATTTAGAACATCTGACGTCACATGAGCATTTTGTTCATGCAATGGTACCAACATAACACGGTGTTTTGATGAGCTGATTTTTTTATTCACTTTTAAATAACGATTTATAAATTGTATGTATAATTATATATAATGAAAGTTATATATTCAGAATCGTCGTTCGCTCATCTATATGAATATATATATATATATATATTTTGAAAGTCATAATATTATCACTGGAGTTTCTTATTAGAAACATAAACTTTAAATCTTTCACTCATTTTAACGGTATCCATAGTGTGTGAAAATATCCTGTTTCATGTTTACATAATTATTCCGCTTTATTCTAATCACGAATAATATATGTTTGTTCTTTCAGATTAATGGAGAAAATAATTATAGACTTCCAAACTAGAACAAAACTGCAAACCATGTGCTTCAAGAAGTGTTAACGCTCCAATAAAGCATTCTCGGCTCTATTTAGGTATAAAGTATTTATTTTTAACGCTGTACGCATAACTGCAATAAATATTTTGTTCGTGAGAATTTAATTATATAATTTAGTTTTTAAAAAATTCAGAAATAAAACGGCGTGAGTCATTTTATTTTCATATTTATCAATTTAGACACCGCAGCATGAGAGGATGGATCGCCATAGAAATCTGTCGTGGCATGCACTCGTCGCTTCATTCACATTCATGCATCGTCTCGTCCATACTCTTCTGTTATTCTGTATCATGACTTCCTAGGGCGTTCCCGACTTCTTTCACCATTCACTTTCGTGTCATTTTCCACATCACACAGGAGGCCCTGATGGAAATAATTTCCCTCAAGGCCTGTATCATCTTCGGGGATGCCGTGTGGAGGGTCTTTTAGAGGATAGGAAGGAGTGAACCCAGGTCTTGAAGAGACCCATATTGTAGGAGGGAGGAAACACAGAGGCCGATAGATCATTCCACAGCCGAGCTGTTGAACACAATAACGAGTCATAGAAGCGACCCATTCTCATGTGACAAATATCAACCGTGTGCAAATGTTGGGCGCGCGTTTGGCGTGTTTCCCGACTGTGCACCGGTACCGAATCAATGATACTAGGAGTTTTACATTAATTTTTATTATTTTTTTTCACTTTCATTATATTTCAAAATGAATGGGACGCGAGCGGAACATCCGTTCACAGTTGATGTTGGCTTTATGACAACGAGTCGTTTTGCCGACTCGTTTTTGTGTAAATCGGCTCCTATGCTACTTAATCTGGGCCTCTTCAAAGCTCGCATTAACATATTCCTTCCTACAGCTCCTCCTTAACCCACCTCACAACGTTTCCCAACCGGTTAGCCATATAGTTCTCCTGTATGTGCCATGTACATACAGGGGCACTCTTGTGAGGTGTCGCATAAAAGAAAAAAAAAAGAAGAAAAAAAAAAGCCCACCTTTGGTCATAGAGCAATGCACGCCACTTGGTTTTAGCACCCATACGCTTGACGTGTCCGATATATTGGTACATCGTCCAAATGCCTGTTAATTTGAGGGTAACCAATTTAGAAGTATTCCATCGAATGACCAATAACTGTGGAATGGTACTACTCGTACGTAGCTTTAAAAAGATAGATACCTTTGCTAAGAGAAACCATAAATCTAATGCTAGGGTTCCCACCTTATCTCTTTTATATCACAGAACGAACCTTTGTTCAATTGACAGGAATTGTAGCGGGTTTACTTCTATTCTATTTCAATTCATTAGTATTCGCGGAGCTCAACATGACGCAGCAAATCTTTGAAAAATATTTTTTATTAGAGATAACCATAGACATTTCAGTACTGTGCGCAGAGGGCGGCACTTGCGTAGTAACTCCTGTTCACACGGTTCTATTCTATGGTCTATCTCTATATATAAAAATGAATGTTTGTCTGTCTGTCCTCGATTTTCTCGAAAATTACTCTACTGGTTTCACTGAAAATAGCACAATTTATTCTTACTAGTGCTGGGAAGGTTTAGAGAGTAGTTTGAATGAAATCCAATATGTTAAACTGTTGCTATAACATTTTAAAATTAGTATGAAAAACATTGAACCCGCGTTGTATTAAGGTTAGCCCATAGCTATACCACTCTGGTTAGCCACAGATTACATTCAAAAGAAGAAGGTTTGTTTAGGTAGAATATTTTCAAAATGGAAAACACAGGTGGGTAGTACCTACTTAAGAACTTTATTATTTAGATAAGTTTTGGAAAAAAAAAATTTTGGAATGAAATAAAATTTTCAAATGAATGTTTATTTGTTTAGAGATAGTGATAGTCGTCACAAGACATTACTTTCGCTGTCAAATCAATCATGGCACCCAAACGATAAGCAAGAATTCACAACTTGATAGTACACATCAGCTAGTTTTAAATATAATACAATAAATGTTGGAGTGGATTTAAAATTGGGCTTCTCTTCTATCTATCTATTTATCTATCGGGCATTCTATTGGATAGATAAGCCTGTTCTCATTTATCTAATTCATAGATTATTTTTTATTTATATGAATACCACACAAGAGTTCCAACTGCTCCCAACCATCTGGAGCCAGTGAAACTATGGTATCCCCAATTGTTGTGAGGCTGTAGGTAGTGGGGGCTGAATGAGATGGGGTAGAAGAAGGTGGAAAAGTAACTGGCTATTCAGATCTGGTCACCAAACACACTTAAAGTCATTGTCATACTTTATATTATTTAAATGAATATATTGTGACTCAATCAAATAAAATTTACTTGCGCATTCTGGGATTTGACCCGTGATCTCCGCATTAGTAGCCGAGGATCGTAACCACTCAATTGAGGCTGTCAATAGATCATAGAATAGATGAGGTGGGAACATAGCTTAACCTAACCTTACTTTATTATATAGTGTCGTGGAGGTAGATCTTTTAACATAACCCTAGTGATGGATCACTATTCGGTATCAAAACGTCACTTGATATGACTTTAGCTTAGCTTATTGACCAGACCTCAATAGCCTGGTGTTTCCCAACCCTCCTTTTCTTCTTTCCCTTCCCAACTTTCCCAGTATCATATCACATTTTCTTAAATGTGAATGCCATAGTTGACTAATTTATAAATTTTTATTTTTCATCTTTCAATTTATTATTTTTTATAAAATTGTTATCCTCTACATAGGCTAATCCTAGTGAGGTTTAAAATGGATTTGTAAATAATAAATGTAACATGTAAAGAAAAAAAAAATTGTTCCACAAGCTCTGGGCGGTTGAAACTCTTATGCGGTATCACAGCCAAAGGACATGAAGTTAAAAAGAACCAACTATCTATTTTAAATTACCGGAAACTTGTATTTAATACACTTTCTTCCATTTTCAGTGAATTGTTTAATTTTTGTGTTCTAATAGAATATTTATTTGAGTGTTTCCAGAAAATTCTCAAGTAAAATTAACAAATATTAATATTTATTTGGGTGAACTCGTGTTTGCCATAAAACAGTTCAAATATTTTATGCTAAATAAATAATACAAATCTTGTAACAAAGTACCTACCTTGTTATCATTTTTTTATAATAAAATATAGTATTTAGTGTTATTTTTAAAATATTCAAGGAAATGTATATATATCTTGTATAATAAATACATAAATAAAATTACGCTTTTTATTTAACCTGTTTTATTTTGATTGTTTACGAATTTGAATCTTGTTACCCACGGAATTAAAAATTTCACCAAAGAAATAAATATCTATTTTTAAAGCAATAGTTTTTGATCTTTTTTTCATAACTGGAATAATGAACTCGCAAACCATTTAAAAAAAAAATCAGTGTTGATCTTCCTACTCGTATGAACTAATTTTAAAGTTCGTTTTCATAGTTAAATAAATTCCAAAGTTAGAAATTTTTAATACCCACCATAACAGCCGGAAGGAGGCGTGTGTGCGTAGCACCTCCTCGTGATGCCAACCAAAGGACATTTTTATGAGATGGTGTTTTATTTATTTTATAAATAACAATTTACATATTCTACGTATGATACATAATAATGATTATATTCAGAATCAGAGTTTGCTGGTCCATATCAGAGGTTCCCAACCTTATTAGTGGGGTACCTAACTTGTTTTTAAAATAACTTTCATAAACAACAAATGGATGAGGAACTGACAGTGGCGCTACTATAGGGTACTCGTGGAAGACGAATACCTACAACAAATCGTTAAGTGTGATAAGACGCTAATTAATGAAGTGGGTTATAATAAGGAACTCCAGTGAAAAATATAATGGCTTTAAAAATATATATTAGTATAGATCAGTAAATGCCAATTTTGAATATACAACTTTTATTGTATATAATTAATACGTAGATTTTATAAATCGTTATATAAAAGTGAACTAAAAACGGTACCACAAAAACACCATGTTCTGTTGGTACCACTGCTTCTGACGTCACACGTGCAATTTTTGAACCCAACTATAAATAGATAAAGTTTTTTTCCCCTGTTTACCATGCTTTTCGCTGTTTTCAGTGTTCATTTTGCCTGTAAAATCATTATGTTTGTTTATTAGGACTACGTGAGAGTTTTTGCGTCAAAATTCATACCAATTTTAACGAATTTGTCTACGTAGTAATCTAATCCTTGCACAACAGAATGTCTATTGGCACTTTGGTGATTATTTCTTCAGTTATTCTGTAAGCGGAGGATTTATAATGATACATCAAACCTGTTATTTCTTAAAACGCATAATATATTTATTTTTATTTTCACCCATTAAAGTTACGTCAATGTTTCAAACCCAAGTTAATACCTGTCTACTGCTGTCACGGACTGTTAGTGCACAAGTCCGCAGATGCTGCGCATGTGTCAAAACTGACGCATGGCATAAAACTGATCATAATACGCATTTCTGCTACCAACATATGGCCTAGTCTTCCAGTTTAGATTTTTAAAAAGTTGGATATGGACTTTCTTTGAACGCTGAAAAATTGTTAATGAGTTGCGGATATGAATGTATTTTTGCACTTTGGCACAATGCACCTACAATAGTAACGAGACGCTGATATTCTACAATGTTTCCTTCAACGAAAAGCAGTTAAATTTGAGTATAAAGTTCTCGAAGTTTCGTATGGAATCCATACAATATCGATTATCGCCTATTGAACCGCTAATCCGACTGCTCGTGTGACGTCACACCCAACAAGCTATAGATTTCGTGCGTTTTGGTGGGCTTTAAAAAATTTTCACAATTATTTTAACAATGAATACGAAATTAAAAAAAATAAATTAAAAAGCAGAAAATTAAGTTAAGATGTCAACATTAATATATATATTTTTTAAATGGACTGGAGTTCCTTATTATAGAAATAACGCAAAGGAACTGAAAAGCAATTTATGTATTTACTATAAGGCATTTATTTTTCTAATCGTGGGGTTAGTCTTAAGCTAAAGTTAATCTTAATTAGGTATAAAATATCATTAAAATTAGAGTCAAGTACTAAATTCTATGTGAAGTCTTGGTTCTTAAAATTAACTATTTACTTCCCTAAATCTACGTAAAAGTTTATATTCTTAAAACTAGATATTCACTTGGCTTAATTATACGAAAAAGTTGATTCTTAAAACTAGAGATTCACTGGGCTTAATTATACGGGAAAGTCTTAGTTATCTTACGTAAAAGTCTTTATCTTTAGCTGTTGATACTACGTGAAAGTATAGTATTCACTGAGTGACAGGGTGGGAGAATTATAATAAGAGTTCAGAGGCACTTCCCTTTACTGATGGCTGTCCAGGGTCCAGTGGCTGGTCTTCGAAGGTTTGATCTCCGAAGGGCGAAGATCAGTATCTTCCTGGGCGGAAGCGGGGGGGTCAACTCACGGTGCAGATCCTGGGCGACTTCTACAGTAGATCTCCGAAGGGCGAAGATCAGCATCTTCCTGGGCGGAAGCGTGGGGTCGACTCGCGGTGCAGAGCCTGGGCGGTCTCTGCGGTAGATCTCCGAACGGCGGAGATCGTACTTCCTTCTGGGACGGAAGCGTAAAACTAACTGTCGTCAGAGGGCCTGGGCGGCCTCTCCGATGGGCGAGGATAGGTACCTTTCTGGGCGGAAGCGTAAAAGTAACTGTCCTCAGAGAGCCCTGTTGCCTGTAACCATCTGTAGGGATCTAGTTCTCCCCTTCGCCGTTGGCGGAAACGTTGCAACGTTCCCTGGCGCTAGCGTCGACCATTACCTCATTCGGCAGCGGGCGACTGGTCCCACGGTCATTGCGAATTTTTCGGTGCGACTGTGTGTGTCTGGCCGTACTGTCAGGGTCGGTTTTATGGCCTGTATTGTCTAGCGGGCCACTCAATTCCTTTTAAGTTTATTGCTGTCCTTTTGTAAAATAATGCCGAGTTTCTAAAATAGTATTTAAGGGTACTTTACGATGACTCTAAGCTTTACGATGGTTTCCGACCTGTCTAGTCTGGTAAAATTATTAAGAATTGAAATGCACATGTTTAGAAAATAAGTATGTCTGTGAATTCGGTCATTACTTATGGGTAATATCAAAGGATATATCAAGTGTGGTTTAAAACCTTATCATAGGGATACGCGATAAAAAAAGTTAGAGACCACTACATTGCCACGCTATATAACGGACTGCAAAGTTAACCGTGTCAAGCTGTCAGTATCACCCCAAAAGTAAAATAACCAGTCTCCGGTTTCTAACCATATACAAAAACCAAACATATTTCCTGGTGGCAACATTAAACATTTCAATACACCATAGAAAACAATGTCATCAACTTCAAAATAAAATGTTTGTTTGAATTTCAAACGATTTATAAAATTCTGACAGCCGTAAACTTTTGAACAGGCTTACAATAAAGAAATATTATAAGGAATAATGTGAGTTTCGGCTTAAAAGCGCGGGGCGAAGGCCAATAATAATTAACGTCTCCTGTATTTGCTCGAAATCCGCTTATCACTTGTAAATCTCCAATAACATGATTTCTGATGTCGAAACGGCCAGAGCTAACGAATATGTAAGAAGGAGAATTCTCAGACTACAGCAGGTATTTATACTTACAACTCACCTTAGTCCCGATAAAACTTCATTGATCCACACCACTCAACGATAAAACGGTAAATAATAAATACAAATTTATTATTTATTGTCACAGTGTTTTGACGTCTATACATTTGTTTCTGTAGGTTCGCGAACAGTCAAAAAACATCGCTAAAAAAATCAGGTCGAAGGTAAACGAAGAAAAGAATCGACAAGTGACGAATATTAACGCGGCAAAGAAGCAGGAATTTGAGACATTTAGAAAGAAAACTATCGACCATCTGAAATCTGACTTTCATGATAGATTATCTGAGATTGGGGGCAGCCATGCTGCGGCCATTGACGAGGATCTTGCTGAAATAGGTATGAAATCTTTTATTTTTCTTCCTTACCACGATTCTAAAGCCTTTTGGTAAATATTGAGAAGACTGCCTCATTCTTAATACCCACAAATTATTACAAAAAAATACGTATCTTTAGAGAATATATATTATAAATCATTGTTTGTATCACTTTAATTACAATGAATAACAGCTAATTCAATTACCCGAGAAGAAAAAAGAATGCATCTTCATTAGCTTGGTAAAGTTTTAAGTTTTCTATGGTTTTTAGGTTAGTTTTATTTTTTTAAACGACACAAAGGTGAGGTAGTCCTCTGGATATTTACCAACCTTTTTTATAAGATCCACCATAGCTGAAAATCCACATAATATTATTTTATTTTTTTACTAAAATTTGCCCTTTGTAACCCCGAGCACCCGCGATCTAATACTTTCATAGTGTGCCGAGGGTAAATTTGTGCGAGGCCCCCCCCTCAGTCTATTTTTTTAGTAATAACATGCTCGATTTTTGCAAAATGATGTTTTTGTAAATTGTACCATCTTACCAGATTAGGTATATATTTACAAAAAATGTATATATCTATCATAAGTAGTTTCCCCAGAATAGCTACTTATATTCAGAGAAACGATTTTTGGATATTGCCGATCGGATACACCGGCGCTCAACGGATACAAATTTTGCATATCCGATGGTTAATTTCGGTGCCCTTAAAGTTAAAACAAATGTGATAAATAAATACTTTTTGTTTGTTTATAGAATGGAACATCCAAAAACAAATATATTCTCAAGTGGCCACAGAAAGAGGGTCCCAGGCTACCTCAAGGCTGGAGAGGGAAAAGACAGAAAGGAATGCTAAACGTGTGCTACCTAGGAAACAGTCTGCCAGGTAATAATACCAATGATGCCATCTTCCATACTTTCAGTAGAGCTCTGGTGAGATACCATCATCAACAATCCAAACGTTGCTCAAATCGGCTTTAGCTATGTTTTGTGACCAGATCGTCCCAACGAATTATGTTGGATGTGCAAACTGGCAACTTTGTATTAGAGCAGTTTAATATATTTTTCCAATGAAATAAATAGGGGCTTGTAAAATATGAAAACAACATTATGTTTCTCACTTTCAAAAATAATAAAATTATTGTCAAAAGATTTTAAGTGCCAGCACTCAAAAATGTCCCCAAACACCACTTTCTAGTTTTCTAACTCAATCAGTACTGCAAATGATTTATCTGTAAATGCATAAGGTTTCAATATGTCACCTCTACCTATCTATCGACCATTCTTATGACACCCGACACTCACAGAGTGATTCGATTGTACCACCCACTTTCAAAACATCCCTCCCTCAAAGACACTTTTCATTCTTAGGTCCAGAACTATACGGCGTCATACCTGATGCCCGGAAAAAGAAAAGTGCAGGTGTTCTACGTAAATTGATCAGTGATTGGCTTCACCAATAAGGATCTCCAGTACAATTTTTTTTTTCTTATTAATAACGACTTTAAAACATAAATACCAGTATATTTTTTTAAAGAGAAAAATGTGGCACTATAGGTCAGCAGATTGGTTTGGTCTGTGGGCGCATTTTAATGCTTTCCCATGGTCAGCTGTCTGTTTTCAGACTTCGGATCCTTCCAGATGTGCTCAGGAAATTGGTGAAGTCATCACATCTCCGATGGATGGCTTCATTCAATCAACCGTTAAAGAAGCTGGTGTAGGCTCAAAGCCGTGGTTCAGTCGACAATGCTCCGAAGCATTTCAATGAAAAAACGCAACTACAACACATCTCGAATGTCAGAAAACAGATCAGCATATAACAAATTGGCAAAGGAAAGTAAGAGAATCATAAATAGGTCAAAATTTAGGCACGACCTACAGATCAGCAAAAAGCTAGCTGCCTGCCCGCATGGCAGCAGAGCGTTCTGGTCGCTAGCGGGCTCCATAGGTCGCAATTTCTGCAAATCCAGTCTGCCGCCTCTTACCAGACTCGACGGTTCACTAGCAAACACCGCTACCGAAAAGGCCAACCTTTTAGGGAAAGTGTTCACGGAAAACTCGGCCCTTGATGATCGGGGTGCCATCCCGCCGTCGGTCCCTCACTCCGGTTTCTATATGAAAAAGCTGAGGATCCGGCATCAGGATGTACTCCATGTCTTATGGGATGCTCGATGTTAAGTGTGCTGCAGAAATTGCTCCAGTTTTGTCAAAGCTCTTTAAAATGTCCCTGAAATGTGGCTCTGTGCCCTCTGTTTGGAAAAAAAGCCGTCATTCATCCAATACCTAGAAAGGTGACCGCTCCAACCCAGCCAACTACTGCCCTATAGCGATCACATCAGTTCTGTCCAATGTGATGAAACATGTGATCAACTACAAACTGCTCACATACCTCGAGAAGAACAAAATTATTAACGACCGTCAATACGGATTCCGGCGGAACCGCTCGTGCGGTGATCTTCTCGCGTATGTGACGCATGTTTGAGGGCGGTGCCTGGAACGTTATGGTGAGATTCAAACGGTCTAGCTGGACATTTCTAAGGCCTTTGACCGTGTTTGGCACTGAGGACTTGTCAACAAACTGCCTTCTTACGGACTTCCCGTTTCCTTGTGTATGTGGATTGCTGACTTTTAGAGGGAGAGATCGATTCAGACGGTTGCTGATGGTTTCATCTCTTCCTCGCATTCAATAAATGCTGGCGTCCCACAAGGATCGGTTCTATCTCCGACATTGTTTTTGTTGCACATCAGTGATCTCTTGACATGTGCACCAATCCATTGTTACGCGGATGACAGTACAGTCCATGATAGCTTTTTGTTTGACAAGCCCCCAAAGGGCACACAAACTCCAACGGCTCGGAGGGCTTTGAAGCAGAGAATGGACGGTTACCTTGAGAGGGTCTCCTCTTGGGGTAAGAATAACCTCGTCGAGTTTAATGTTTCAAAGACCCAATCATGTCAGATTACATCTAAAAGGGATCGAAATGACAATCTAGTCTCCTTTAATGGAAGTAATCTTCCCAACAAGCCCACCATTGATATCAAGTCAGATTAAAGTTAGCCCCTCAAATCCTGGGCGTATTGTACAGAGCCCGCAGATACTTTAATAGTACACAACTGCTGACCCTGCACAAATTGCAAGTGCGCCCCACTGTAGAATTTGGCAGCCACCTCTGGTCGAGAGTCCCAAAATATCTGAAAAAAACCCTTGACTCTGTGCAGAAACGGGCGGTCCATTTGATAGACGGACTGCAATCTTTGGAGCACAGACGTCAGGTGGGAATGCTGTCCTTGTTCTACCGGTATTTTAATGGAAGATGCTCTGAGGAACTAGTGTCATTGATCCCCTCGGCACCAGTGCATAGTCGGGAAAGACACCAAACGCGTGCCCAACATTTGTACATAAGCCTTGAGGGAAATTGTTTCCCTCAGGGTCTCCTGTGGGGAGTTACCGGAAAAAAAAAATTGTTTTTTTCTTAAGTTAGTTTTCATGGTTCAAATAATTTTCAAACTTTCAATTTTTCAAGTCCACCAAAACGCTCCAAATCTCAAATGTCAAAACAAGGATGAGCTTCACCGTACATAATTTTATATTCTATTCCTAGTAAACTATAACTAAACATAAGTAATAACATTATGTACCTTTTTAGAAAGTTTACTCAGAGAACAATAACAGCATTGAGCAATAACATTATCATAATATTCCTATTGATAATTTGTTTGCTCATGAATACTCTAACTTATGTCATAGTTTCTTTTTCATATTGAACCACAATTAAAGAGATTAAAGTCACCAAAATTAAAGCCATCCACCGGCTAAAATTTTAACGAAATCACGCGCTCCTTATGCAGGTGGCGACAAGATTCAAAATCCCGCTGTACATCGGCCGCATGTTTCGATTTCGGCAAAAAAAACATCACCAAAATGCGTGTTTTATTCTATTCTGTAAAGCTCAGACATAATTATTTAAATGTTTTACGGTCAGATTTTAAAAAACTTAATTTATCACAATGAACAATACGAAAATATGGGAAAAAGAGTTCATGAGTAGGAGATTTTGCGCTTTAAACATTTTTTTAATGTCTCATACTTTATTTTTTTCTAAGCTTATAAAAAGACATACCAAAAAAATGGACGGTTAAATGAAAGGCCAAGGTGTGATCTACTTGCAGTATTTAATTCAATTATCTATGATATTTCTAGGCCAATAAATTCTCAAATCGAAAACACACGATTTTGCATTACTTCCCAGTGAATCGCCTTAAGTCAAAATTTCCCCAAAACTAAAGTGAAAAATATTTTTTTTCATACTTATCCAAAAACAGAATGCGCATGTGACATCAGATGTTCAATCATCAGGTGTTTTTATGAGATGATTATTTATTCACTTTTAAATAAATATTTATAAATTCTACGTATAATTATATATATTAAAAGTTATATGTTCAGAATCGGCGTTTGGTAATCTATTTTTAAAGTGATTATATTTTTCACTGGAGTTCTTTATTAGGGAGAAAGGAGAGTGAAAAGATACTTTTCCAAAAATATGCTAATCAAACAAACACCAGTTTAGCTTCATCTTTTATTTTTTTGTTTTTTTTTTGTTTGAAGAGTTTTAATCATTATGTACTTTTGTCACTTAATTTTATGAGTGCGCTACCGGTTTGGACACTTCTGTGTCATTGACTAGCATTCTTAAATTTTTGTCTTAGAAACCCGTAGAGCAGTAATAAAATGAAGTAACAAAAGTACGTAGTGATTAAAACTCTTCAAACAAAATGTCTAGAAATTGTTACTTAGTTAATGCCCAAAAAATACAAAAAATTATAATT
The DNA here is from genome assembly GCA_022606495.2 of Halesus radiatus. Lineage (NCBI taxonomy): Eukaryota > Metazoa > Arthropoda > Insecta > Trichoptera > Limnephilidae > Halesus > Halesus radiatus. The sequence continues at coordinate 10,130 of JAHDVE020008928.1, read as the reverse complement.
TTTTTTTTTTGCATGGTTATACTTATTTTTGTGGTTGTTTCTTTTGTATTCCCATTTTATTTTAGTTTTCCTTTTTTGTTTTTGAAATACCATTATGGGTTTTATTGTATCGAAGAAACCCATATTGGCATCTTTATTCTGTACATTCAAGTTCGACCGTCCTAAAACGAGAAATCCTCCTAGTTGGACAGTCAAAACATTTTATAAACAAATGTATGAGTATATCCTGTTCTAAATAAAAGACAAAAATCCTGCAACTGTATTCTTTTAAATTGTATGAAATATATACCAATATGAAAACAGGTGCACTTTGAAAACCAGTGAAGCCCATTTTGAACATTTTACCTAAAATTCCAGTACGCATTTCAAATAGAATTTAAAAGATTACAGTTGTAAGATTTTTGTCTTTTGAAACCGTTTACATTTTCCTAACTACTCGTATAGAATGTACAGATAAATCATTTGCATTATTTCTTGCATTGTGTATTTTTAGCTGTTATACAGCTCTAATGCAAAGTTACTGATCTGAGGTATTTTTCAACCTTCCCCTTTCTCTTTTCTTCAGCCTCACAATGTTCCCCAAATAGGAATGCAATAGTTCCACTGCTTTCGGGCTGGCCAATTGAATAATTTTTTTTTTTTTTACTATTTGACAAGGGCTCTGTTAATTCACCAATATTAAAATTTTTCATCTTCAGATATGTAACCCGGAAATTAACATCAAATATAAAAAAGAAATCACCTACCACTACTTCCAACGGGTTGCAAGATTTCTATTTGGAATCTGAAGATCCAGACAACCAATGCGCCAATTTGAGTACCCGCTTGGAAATAAACACAGAAACTCAATCTTCCCCCGCGAGCCCGGCTAAGAAAAGTGGAGAACTTGACATTATTTACGAAGAGACCGAAACTAACAAAAGCGGCGCTACCCGCTCTCCAAATAAAGTCAGATTGCAAATTAACGCCGAACCGCAAATTATCTTCCAAGAAGACATTGAGGAATCGCCAGATAATGATAGTGATGATGTTCTGCAAAATTACGAAGATGGTAATATTGAATCCAATAATGTTAATATTGCCCCTCCAAGAATTACACCAGCGGAAACTTTGAGACAGTTAAAACTAACCGAAAAGCATTCAAGCGATTTAACGAGCAAATCATCAGATGACCCATTCCAGAGACCGAATAATACATATCTCACTGCCATACCGGAAGAACCAAACTTCTCGCAATCGAGACAGCCAACCTCTAAAAGTCTTCAAGCCATGTCCAGCGATAACCCGTTTAATGCTATCTCCGACTACATCAAACACAGGCAAATGAACGGAAGCCGTAGACCTTCCAGTCCCCATTCTAATAAACAATCAAACGATGCGGATGCCATGAGAGATCTGATACAGTATGCTAGACACGCTCATCTCTCAACAGACAAGCCGCTAATCCCTACACTGCCAGAAAATTACAGGAGACTCAATGAACGCAATTCTGAAAAGGAATATAATACCAGAAAAAAACAGCATTCAGAACTCATGGCTGCTTCTGCCGATTGGATTCAAAGTTCTGCAAGATGTTCAGATAATCAAATAGGCTGCAGATGTCCATCGCATTGTTGCGGCAACGATCGTAATGTAGATGTCACAAAATGTATCGGTCGATCAAAACCTTTAAGAGGTGTTCTGTCACAATCATGCTCTTCTGCTAATAGGAACATTAAATACGTCACCGGGAAACCTTCTGTCAGGAGTAAGCCATTCATCCCCGGTTCAAAATGCTGTAATTCGAAAGGAAAACCACTATTGTCTAGTGGCGTTTCTAAAAAATCTAGAACAAGTCCAATCAGAAAGAATTGCGGGGATTCTAAGTGTCGTGCCAATGTTGTCAAGAGCTACGACCAAAATCTTAAGTTTTCCAAAGACTTTGTGGTTGATAGTCGCAAGTTTGTCGAGAAGCACCCGAAAGAGAAGAAAAATGCTTTTGAGTTGGCTAAAGAAGAAATTTTAGAGACTGACCGAGCCACGTCAGGGCTGAGTGATTATTTTATCCATGAGGCCAGAAGAATTCGAGGGGAGCGAGCTATGGAAAAGGTTTTAGTGGACAAGGACTGTATCAACATGAAGAAGGAGTTGGATGCTCTCACCAGGGATCAGAGACTTTACGGAAGGAAGTTGCCTGTAAGTTATTTATTTATTTCACTCGATATGTATCTCACTCAACTTAGGGACTTTGATATTACTTGAACTCTGGTTTTTCCTAACACAATTCTATCTCACTTGAAAGAAAACAAACTACTTTAATATCAGCATTAAGGTATATATATATATATATAGTCTGATATTGAAGAATCATACTCTTAAATGCCCTCCCAGGAAACAGCCTACATGTTTGAAGAACGTCTTAAGGAGAAAGAGCAGCTCCGCCAGAAGCGGATGGAGCAGGCCTACGAGGAGGCCATGCGGCCCACCGAGGTTCTGCGCCATCCTGCCCCAGTGAACGCCCCTGCGGTCAAGCCCGAGAGGTCGCCCAGCAAGAGACGGAGTCTTCCTCCGCGGCGGCAGAAGAGCGAGTCTGAAGTCAGCTCGTCGGATGCTCAGCAACGAAGAAGTCATGGTGGAAGGTAAAAAAATATATATTTATGTTGGTACATAAAAACAAGATACGCTGAGCATTGAGAGCATATGTCAAATAAAGGTAATACACATTCCCCCTTTTTTACCTTTCAGAGAGCCCGAAAGAAAAATATCCTGTGTGAACGTCGGCTCCTGGGACGTGGGTTCCATTCGTTCTCTGACTAACGATCTTGATGAGATACCTACCAGAGACAGCGATGGGACAGTCAATTCCATTGCTCGTGCTGACAAGAAGAGGCCCACTAAACCTATGAGCATAGACCGAGTCCTCGATCTGGTAGAGAAACAGAAGGAACAGCTAATCAGAGAAGTTGTCAGGATGAAGACAGCCCAGAATGAAAAGGCAGCAAGATCCGATAGTCCGAAGACGTTTGTAGAGAGATCGAAAAGTCCTAAAAACGCTTCAGAAAGATCTAAAAGCCCTAAAAAGGTTTCAGAAAGGACCAAGAGCCCTAAAAAGATTGAAAGAAAAGCCCAGGAACAATCTGAAAGCGACGATGATTGCTCACCAGAAGAGTTCAAGAAGCCTACTAGCAAAAGACTCCGGAAGAAAGTTAAAACTGTATCTCCTAAAAAGGTTCAAAACCCGAGGAGTGCAAGTGCTAATAGCGACAACATATGTACATCAGATTCCCGGCAGAAGGTTCAGATGGCCAGTGCAGCCAGCACCATCTCTTTCCAGGGACTTCAGATACTCATTGAAGTTAAAAAATCAGGATCCCAAGAAGGAACTGTGCTTAGTAATACTGGCAAGTCTAAATCGGTTAAAGTCCAGGAAGAACACAAAGACTCCTCAACGGAAATGTCCATAACAGCTTCGAAATTTGTTTCCAAAAAAACCACTTTCATCGGCAACAGCAACTCGGTCTTGAGGTTTGATTCGTCGGAATCTACTACGTACACGAGTCCCCCTGAGAAGTTTACATCGAAGGCAATCAAAACATTATTCGGACCCGCAGTTATATGCAAAAATTCTGAAACCCAAACTACTAAGAATGTCAAGAACCAGAAGTCTTTAAAGTCTAATGGTGGTACAGACAATTACGTGTGGGAGACTATGCATCCTGACGCCATCAAACAGCACGCTGAAGCGAGAAGAAGAGATGTTTCTGAATCCTCAAAATCTGAAAGATTCTACGAAACCGAGAGCACCATCAGTCGGGAAATCAGCGTCAACAGAGTTTCTTCTTTCTCGCAAAACGACGCATCGCGAAAAAGTTCCGCAGAAAAGGGCATCCAAGTCAGCTCGTCTCTCCGAATGTCCTCTCAGTCTCTATCTCAACACATTCTCAAAGAGCCAAACAGAAAAATAGCCCCGGAACTCGACCCCAAACTGAAGATGTACGTCAGACAATTGTTGGAAATGTCAAAAGCGGGCGTTGGTAAACTTAATGTGGACGTCAGTGATGTTTCTACTCCCAGCACTTCTGTCATCAACGTCAGCTCCAATGTTCCGCCACAACTTAATCCCAAGCTATGCGATAAAGTAGAAAAGCTGAAAACTTTCATCGATGAGAATTACACCTTGCTCGAGGAGTTTGGAAAGGAAAATAATTTTGACCGGAATTACAGGTACAAACACATCGCCGTAAATAACTCCAAGTCTCCCGATAAACCTAAAAACACTCAAATCATTTCTACTCGTGACAAGAAATCTGCTCGATATTGTGAACAAATCGAGGCAGCTGCCAAATCACCTAAAAAGACAAAGAAAAATGTAGCTCCTCCTAAAAAATTGTCTAAAAATCAAGAAAAGAATCAAAAACTGAAAGATCCTGCCACAACACATTCCAAATCTCCACCAGAGGAACTGCCGGTTAAAAAAGTATCCGCAAGTGTCTCACCAAGATTAGAAATAAATTTGGATAATGAATGCTTCTGTGATGAGCCGAGGAATAGGGAGCAAAACGCTGGGTCCAGCAGGAAAGTGTCACCCGAGCCGATGTCTCCATCCAGGAAGTTGAAAACTAACGTTGGAGAAGATGTTGATAGAAAAAGCATTGAGAAAGTATCAGATGTTATCAATGGAAACGGATCAAGATCTAGATCACAAAGTAAAACTACTTCTACAGAAAGTTCTTCGCAAATGGTCAGTGAACATTCCTCACCACCTTCCATTGACAAGAAGCAGGAGAAGTATGTTCAACTCAGCGCAGAGTGCTCGGAGAGAATCAATAATTTATCTCAGATGCTAGAACAGATCAGGAAGGATAAGCAAGCTACACTGTCTTCTAGCAGCAGTCCATTTAGTGATGACGGTAAACTGAATCTGTCTAAAAAGCAGCCTTTGGAGACATGGACTGATAATGGTTATGTGCCTCTACTTGCTGGCATTCCCAAGCCACCAAACAATGACATCCACAGTGTGATAATTACTTCCGGGGCTTGGGAATACCATGTTCCTCCGCTGGAAATCAAAGAGGTGTCAAATGTTGACTCTGACGATTGTTTGTGTTTGGAGAGTTTTGATAATTCTTGTGAATCGCCAGAGAAACGATCCAAACCTCCGGCCGCCCTGAGGAGACACCCCATGATGCGTAATATTGATGCAAACCCCTGCTCGCCGCACGAACTCTCAACTATAGCGGAGGTAGACACTCCCATCACCAATCGAAATAACAGCGCACAGTCCCGTCTTGTGGAACTGTCGCCATCCTCAGTGAAATCAAATAAAAACGCTTCAGCAAAAGATAAAAACCAGTTGCCTTGCGTTTATTACGATTACACCGGAACACCCAAGAACTTTAAAATCAAGAAGGACTTGAAAATTCTCCCTAAAGTTAAGTATGAAGGTGGTGATGTCCAAGTAAATACAACAAACGAAATTACAAAGCCAGGCGTACAAATGGAAGTTATATTAAAACCATTTCTTTCTTTCCAAGATTACGTTAAGCGCAGCAGCGAAGACGTCATTGATTTAGAAGCGGAAGACAATTTGGGTGATTCAACTCTCAAAGTAAATGGAAACGGCCAAAGTTATTCTCTGTCTTCAGATGACACGTTGCCGGATATCATCCCGGAGATGATCAAAAGAAATCTGATGCGAAAACCGGACAATAGTTCTAGTAACTGCAGTGTGGAGAATTCTAGCAGCAGTTCGCCTGTCAACTCTTCCCCGCCTGCAGGTATCCCTTTGAAAAGCTCACCAACTAAATCAAGAAGGCGCAAAACAGAGCTTGAAACGGCCGTAAATAAAAATCTCCAGTCAATTTCTGGCATACAAGCTTTTGCAGACACATCTAACAGTTCAATCTCGGAAAGATCAACATCCGAGTTAGAAAAAGCTTTGAGAAGCATGGGCATCGGTTGGGGAGTATCTACACTGAAGAAAACTAAAGAAACCAACGCTCTCTCGTCCAGTTCCTCTTCAATGCCTAAAGAGAAGAGACAGCCCCACAAATCCCCCAGCGAAAGCTTGCAAAAAAGCAAAGATATGCTTGCCGAACTAGCCAATATGTCGGGGACAAGTGTCGGGTTAAGCACCCTATTAGAAGAACTAAACATAACCGACGATTTCGTATACAAGGCAAATTCTTCCGCCAACGCATCGAGGATATCACTCAATAAAGAATTAGAGGTTCTCCTCCACAAAATAGAAGCCGTAAGATCTGCGATAAGACCAAAACAAAAAACCTCCAAATCCAGTGAGAAAAAGACCGTACAACTGCCTAAGGAGAGTGGAGATTTTAATCAAAGTGGAAAGATGAAAGGAGATTTAGAACTAAACAGCGGTAGGCGGTCGCTTAAAAGCGGCGGTGCTGGTAACCCAAGTTTCAAAGTAAATCTTTTCTCCGAGGAGGCGAGTCTCAGTGGCTTACAAGGCAGCCGGGATAAAACACACCAACGCACTTCAACCCCCGTCCAAGTGAAGTCTTTATCGCACAGTTCCAGCACCGCCAGCAGTTCGCACCGAGCGTCCAATGGACTGTTTGGCATGGAGAGCGATCTTTCCTCCGTAAAGAACATGTCCAATGTGGATGTTTCCGCCGCTGAGAGGGACACTTTGTGCGTACCCAATATGAGCCTCAAATTCGGGAAACTGTTTGATTCTACGATAAAAAGCGATGTTTGCGAGTATAAATAGATAGATTGAATAAACAATCGAGTTATTAACCCCACAATAGTACTGGAGTTGGTTTTAATTCAATATTCATTTATCCGTCCAGTATCCACTGTTATTTCATGACCCCAAGTATGTGATAACTTCGTTATTTGCATCTGATTGACATGTAAATGTAAAGCTTGACACCCTTCATTTTGCAGTTGGCCGCGTCGCTAGTGTAGATTTTGTAATTACAAAAATAAATATTGATTTAAAAGATTGTTCATTCGTTCCTCCGTTGGCCGTCCGCAAAGTTAGGTGTGTCGAGTTGTACCATTATATTCCATTTTAAAAAGATTAACCTCACTTTCCAGATGTTATTATTTACGTTAATACGATTGAGTCTCGATAAGTAAAAAAGTTAATCTAACCTAACCTGCATTACGTAAAACACGGTGTTAATATTTACAAGAAAAATAATAGATGCATTCTTTGATCTTTTAGTATTAAATCACAGATTACAGGGAGGTAAAAAGCACCTTTAAATAATTACAGACTAACTGTTATTATTATGTGGTATGTGTATGTACATTACGGGGCACGGCTGGTTCATTATTATTATTTATTAAAATAGTTGATTGTTTTTATGGTGCTTCATTGTATGCACCCCTTTGTTACTAAACATTATATTTTCATGTCCGATGTGTAAATAGGCTGATCAACTTTTATAGCTTTAATAAGATGATGTGTATTTCTGACATTCCCGCATTATTTGTAACTTGTGTACTTAATTAAATGTAAGATATGATTATTTATGGATTTTTAATAAACAATAAATTTGACAAATTGTGATTTTTTATCATACACTGAGATACGGTTTCCGGGAGTGGCGTCAGGAATTCCCTCAACAACAATTTAATTCCCTGATCTAAGCCTTGTAAAATGTGACCGCTAGGTACATTTTTAATCGGAGAAAGTAGTATGTTATTATATTTTATTAAAATGACTTGAAAAAACTTGCGAGTTTAACTGCCGACAGACAGATGGTTTTAAATCAAATTGTCTGGCTATTTCCAGTAGCAGTAGACAGTAGGAAGAAGCCCAAATTTGTTACTCTCTATATCGTCGCAAGAAAGCAATACTGCTCTAACCACCACTCCCCACGAAAATACTCTGTATACACCATTCCACGGTTATTATTTTCTGCGTCCATCTATCTGGGTCCCATCACTTTACAATGAAAAATAAGACCTGTATGACGTTGGAAAAATTCTTCGTTTTGTCAATATATATTGAGGTGATTTTTCACAAAAAACGGCACTATTATGTGTAAATGTAAAGCTTGACATGCTTCATTTTGCAGTTGGCCGCGTCGCTGGTGTAGATTTTGTAATTATTATTGATTTCTTTTGATCATCTCCGGGATGATATCCGGCAACGTGTCATCTGAAGACAGAGAATAACTTTGGCCGTTTTCATTTACTTTGAGAGTTGAATCACCCAAATTGTCTTCCGCTTCTAAATCAATGATCCAATTATTATTATTTTTTAATTGACATAATAGGTGTCAAAGTCCTGCTAGAACTGAGCCATACCTGTTCTGTTGCGATATTACCCGCAGTTGATATATTCGTTCGGTATTTTACAAAAATAATGAGGCAAAAAGTCCCGATAAACTACTTTTTAGTAATTTCTTCAAAAGCTTGATAACTTTGTGGCATCATTATTAATTATATAATTGAAAATACACTTTGTATATACCACTTTACTTAAAATATATAAATATTTCTACATGTTTCGATAGCAATGCTATCATCTTCAGGAATAAATGAATACTAAAAAATAATTTCAAGTATAGAAAAATGATAAAAATTTAAAACAATAATTTAAGAATATACAAAATATGAGCATAAACAAAAATGAATTAAAGTAGGTAAGTAACAGATTAAAAATGTTAATGACAAAATAATTATAAAACATTGAATAATACATTTAAATTAGAAATATAAATAAAAAATTATCATTATTAATATTAATATGAAAATAAATTTAAGAGATAGCTATTTTAAAAAAATATTTGATTATTTATTAAATTTAATTCGCTATTAACACCTTTTCTTATTTCTAAAATTTCAAATTTATCTAATTGTAAACCAGTTGTATTTGTATGTAAAACTTTTAAACCTTTATTTATATCAAACGAATGATTGGTTTCTAAAATATGATTTGCAAATTCAGAATGGTTGTTATTATTTAAACACCTTAGGTGTTCCTTAACCCTAATACTGAAATTTCTACAAGTCTTTCCGATGTAAAATAGTTGCAATCATTACAAATCAATTTATATACTCCCGATTTATTCAAAATATTATCTTTATCTTTGTTATTTAAAATGTATTTTTTAAATTTATTATTGGTATAAAAAGCTGGTTGGATAGTATTTGGCAAGTTTTTAATTATTAAATTTGCGGTATTGTTATTTAAAAATAATATTTTTCTCCATTGTTTATTAACATCAGTTATTTGTGGATATACATAAGATTTAATAAATTTTTTCTTAAGCTTTTTGTTTTATATATTTAATATTTATATATTTTGAGTAAAGTGGTATATACAAAGTGTATTTTCAATTATATACTTTTTAGTAGTTTGTCTAACTGGCTTGTTATTCAAAACCTTATACTAAATGTACAATTAAGGTTAAATTACAAAGTATGTATGTGTATAAAATAAAATAAAATAAACATATATATTATAAACTTAATACACAAATATTTCCTAAGAATTTTACTCAAATATATTTTTACCAAAAAAAAAAAAAACATAAATGACCAAACTAAATCGTACATAAAATAATATTTCCTATTTATCTAATACAGATAGTTTCTTTCGGCTAACCAAGTTTTCAACTTATTTATTAGCAATCAGAAGGGTGCGGGTTCGAGTCCCGTCGGCGACATTTATCTTTGCTCGGAAAGGTTTTTTTCAATTTGGACGAGTGTTTCAGGCTAATAATTATTGTTTATAAAAAATAATAATTGTTACCATTTGCGATATGCATAAAAATCTTGTCTTAAGTTTTTAAGAACTTTAGTTTATCAATTAATAAATATTTGACAAGTCAAAGCAATTTTCACGAATAAAATGTAGACATAATTTGTCTCGACGCCATCTATTTGAGAGATTTAGCCGTTACAAGCCTTTCTCATACTAATAAAGTTGGTTGTTTACAGGTGAAAATATAATAAAAACAGTAATTATTGAACGAAACACTAGTATATATTGATTAACTTGGCGGGTTTGCGATAAGCCGACGTAGCTCAACGGTAGAGCATCTGACCGGACATCAGAAGGGTGCAGGTTCGAGTCCTGTCGGCGACATTTATCTTTGCTCGGAAAGGTTTTTTTCAATTTGATGAGTGTTTCAGGCTAATAATTATTGTTTATAAAAATAATT
>JAHDVE020008927.1:0-36135 GCA_022606495.2 Halesus radiatus | reverse complement strand
TGAATAATCGCCAAATTAGATAATTACGTTTCCTAACTTCAGACGTTATTTATTTTACCCCACCTCCGTCTCGTCTGTGAAGCATATATTTCGACTAAGGAGAATGCAAAGAAGGTATTCTTCGTCGACATTATTCATCTGAGTTTGGTCCCGCCGCGGGCCGTGGAATATTTTATTGGATAAATCAATATTCCAGAAATTCTTTGTATTTGCACGACACTAAAAAAAGGCGCAGAAGGAAGCATAATGTATCGGCGTGGTTAGACTTTCCAAGTGAAATATGTTTAGAATTATGGATTCAATAAAAATGTTTAGTCATAGCTTATGACGTTTATAATTTAATTAACATTTTAAAAAATCAATACCAAATACCCTATAATAAAATAATTAACCATATTTTATTGAAGCTACGTAGGTTGTTTTAAAATGGAATATTACATGAAACACAAAGCATTTTTTTAGTCAAGTGTAAAAGTTATAAAATGTAATGTTCATTGTGAGTGGTTAAAAAAATATTGTATTTTTTGTGCAAATAAATACAGACCCCAAATTAAATTTTAAGTGTAGTAATCCTTCGAGTTCCGGTGATCTACACTCAATGAACAGGGTACATATTTGTTAGATAAAAACATTTTTTACTTATGTAAATCATTTTATTAATATATTTTTTTAAATATTTAAAAAAATATATATCAAAAACTTTGTTTACATCAATTTTATTTTTACTTTTGCCGACCGGGTTTCGCTACTACCATAGCTTCTTCAGGGCAGTATACAACTAAACTATGAACTAAGATACATATGTGCTATAGGTAGATAAAAACAGGTGAGTGGAGGGCCAAAGGTGGGAGATCAGCAGGTACCTGCTGACCGGGAAGGGTGTGTACTTTGTTTATTGGGAATAATTCAAGAATTGGATTTTTATTTAAATTTATTTGATTATTTATGAGTCTACTATTAGAGTTTTTGACTTTCGTTATTTCTAAGGCTTCTTAGTTATCTAGTCGAATGGCGGTTCCATTTTTATGAAATAAACTAGTGAATAAAAATGGAACCGGTACTAAACTTTTATTAATCGTACATGTTTAAATACATTAGTAAAATTTTGTTTAAGTATTGAAAACGAGGAAAAAACATCGGTAATGGATAAAACGCGTGATTTGTTTATTATAGCCGGTAGACCGCCGACTATAGACTGACGATCGCGCATCGTGACACGGCGAGCAAAACCCGCATATACCAATATATAACAATACGGCATCACTCGACAAGTTATCAACGCACGCAGGCATACGCATAAACGAGTATTAGTATTTTTTCCCGTTTTTCGACAAAAAAAATTTCTGTTACTTTCGATAAATACTTTAATATGTTTTAATTATTTTATACAATATTTAAAGATATTGTTAAGAAACACCGAAATTATGAACTCTGTGTTTAGTATATTTACAGAGACATTGAAATAATTAGAGATATGTCACATCTATTGACAACACTGGCAAGGAAGGGCTTTAATGTAGATATTGATGAAATAATTTTAATATAGATTTTTTAAACACAGATGAAGTTTTGCAAATAATACACATTGATTAGAATAAATTCACCTTTATGTTTTAACGTTTGACAATATGCAATCCCAATACCACTTTTACATAACAACCTTCCAAAATAAACGGTATAAGTATGTCTTCAGATAAGTAAACGAGAAATAACAATAACAGAAACACCCTACTAAATATTGTGATGAAAATCAAGTTGGTCGTTTTATATGCACATCCTGAATCGCGTTTTTATACTCTCTCTCCACATTTTCGGCATAAATCTCTCAAGAAGCCAGATCATATCGATACCTTAGTTCAATTGAAAAATAACTCAAAATTTCTGGTTTTTGAGTTAATAATGAGAAATGGTTAAGAAACTCTTCCTCCTCATATTTCCATAAAAAATAAGTCTAATTCTTCCTCATTATGTAGTCTTGTAGATAATTATTTGTGGAATTATAATGAAATCGGCACATTCTTAGTTCAATGGAGAAACATGTCAAATGTTTCCTTTTTTTTTTTTACATGTATACCGGCACAAGAGTCCCAACTGCTCCCAACCGTCTGGAGCCAGTGAGACTATGGCATTCCCAATTGGGAAATGTTGTGAGGCTGGAGGTATTGAGGGGAAGGAGAAGGAGAAGGGGAAGAGGGAGGTGGGAAATACCTGGCTATTCAGATCTGGTCACCAAACACGGCTAAAAGCCATTTCAAGCAACGTTTCAATTCTGAATGGTGGTCTTTCACCAGGGCGATACTGAGAGTATCTTCCACTCTTTGTGATTTGGAATTTAAATTAATTAAATTAATTAATTAATTAATTAATGAATTAATTAATTATTAATTAATTAATTAATTAAATTTGGAATTTAATTAATGTAGTCATTTGAACCTATGACTTTATAGGTTGATAAATTACTTACACGTTGCATCGATTGTTATGTTATAGGTGGACAAAATATCTTTACATCGGAGCGACGTCTTTATTCAAAAAATTCAAAAACAGTTTTCTCAAAATGAGGTATTTTGAGTTAGTTCCCTATTGAACTAAGGTATCGACATGTTCACGACTATGAAAAAAAATTACACTTAATATGATAATATTCGAATGGCGGCATTCGGACGTTTCTTTGTTTCAAATAATTACCTTGAGCCATATTTCACATTAGTCAGTGACAAATAAAATAATGCTCTTATGCTCGGAGCGTACGCGTCATCTTCATAAGACAAGTTACTCTGACCCCACAGTCGAAAGAGAAAAATCAATCTATTGTTGTAATTTCACAAAGCCGTGAAGTGAAAAAGATTTTTTGAATGATTCTCTTGCGAGGGTCTCGGCAGTATCGTGGCGTGTTTGAATGTTACTAAGAGGGGTTCACGTGGAGAAATTATTTTGGAATAATTTATGTATCTGTAACACCGTCGTTTATCTAAAGGCGAAGATTACAGCGCTAATGGTGTACTAATAAACAATGCAACGAAACACCTCGGAGGCTGGGCGCTGCGCCGGGCAGTCGGGCACCCTTAAGTATTTACCTCTCTGGAGCAACTGTTGCTTGGAGAGACTCAATACGAATAATATTTAATGTGAATTTTCTCATTTAGCTTTAGTGACAAAATGCTTGTAATTTATTTATGCATTTGATAGAATTATTAATATTATGTTTTTTGCGTCCTTCTGCCTCTGGGGGATTGAATCTATCAATGAAAGATATTTATCAACTTTTGGGGTTTCCCCTTAGATAAATGCTAAAATATATTTAATTTTTTTTAACGATAATTAATGTCTGTATAATATATCTTACATTATTATTACACAGACATGACTTGTAATTAAATTTTTCATATTTATTTTAATTTTAACAAAATTTAGTTCAAAATAAAATTATGATCCTATTTCTCGTAAATATACACGGTGTCCGGAAACTAGTAGTACAAGCGGGAAACTGGTAAATATGTATCTCATATAGTACCTCAAAAAACATTTTTTTTTTTATATTTCTAAGTTTTTTTTTGCATTTTTAAATGTTTTTCGACAACTTAATGGTTAAATAACTATTAGAGCCAGGTCTTTGCAGTGGCACATTTTAAGATACAATGGAATAAACGGCTCATTGCAATCCGGTAGCGATCGAATATTTTAAATTTGATTACACAAAATTTATAATATTATTTGTGATTTTCCGGACACGGTGTATAAGTAAACGCGCGAATTGATAAACTATGAATATTTACTATTTTTTCATATTTTCCATCATTATCCATGAATTTCCTAAATTATAAAATTATTAAGTTCAATTCTTGTAACATCGTGACGCTTTGTTATGCATATACCTAGAACCTGCAAATATGTAATATTATACGTGATAATAAATTGTGTGTTTGCGTGTAGTTATGTGTATCGATAATTCTCCCAATTAATTAATGATTTATTTATCGCGCCATAAACACTTGTAACTTATTGAACTTGAAAAATATATCACGTTCGTGTTAATTAATCCTTAACCTTCTGTAACCGACGTGATCGTTTGATCGTAATTATCATGATTCTTAGGATTCCAAATTTGCAACATTATGTTTATCAATGTACTTCGTGATTTGTATTGTACTATTGGCATTGTATCTTATGTAAGATTTATAAGATTTGTTTCATCTCATAGTGTTATCGACGTGATGGAACCACACGGGAATTTCCATAATAGATTGACTCCGCGGGAGCCCAGTACCGTGTGGCAGATTTTCCTATCACTTCGATAACACATCCGACCCCGCGACAGCACGATACCGTGTTGCGGGTTTTTGACAATGCAACTAACACCGTGGCAGCACAATACCGTGCACGGACCCCTTATTTACATGTCTGCCTCAGCAGCGCCCCTGGTGTTGAAAACTTGTATCACTTTGTAATGATATAAAAATGAACATTTCTGAAAATAAACCAGTCACACTCGGACGAGCAATCGTGACTCGTACCCAGTCACATCTTGTAACCATACAAAGTCTTTCACTTCTCCTGCCTCCCACCTGAAAGATTCCTGGACCTGCCTCAAGGATAGTCGGCCCCGTACCTCCAGAAGCATAGAAAGTGACTTGACCAGCACCCTACATGTTTACAGTCTTGTAACGACAATGGTCGCTTACAAGTGGTCCTTCTAGCCGGATCTAGTCACATAATGATCCCCAACACACGGATCTGCCCATCAGCCGCTACCCAGGTGATCTAACAAGATGTCACCGGCCGTTACCCAGAAGTGTACGGCCACACAAGGCGCCCCACAAGGCGCCTCACAAGGCGCCCCACAACGCTCCACACAAGGCGCCCCACAAAGCTTCACACAAGGCGCAGAGTACTGGCTTCCAGCATCCCACGTCGCGATGCACGGCCAAACGACCCCTCTGCAGCCCTGTCAACCGCAGCCCACAAACGCCAACGCAACATTCTCGGGTCAAACTACAACGGATGACTCGGCGCGTCGAACCCAAAATTGGGCGAAGAACAGAGCGGACCCGCTCTCCCAGATTGCTGCATTAATGGTGGAAGCATTCCGCACATTACAAAATGGCGGAACACAGCGGCCGCAGCCGGAAATGTCCGGCCCAGCACGACCCGCAGCGCTCGACACGTCATACGCCGGCGGAGCTACATCGGACCTCGCTACCCACGGCCACAAGCGAAAGGATGCTAGCCGCCACTACGCTGTAGGGCCCGGTCTTGAGCCCCCTGCCCCCGCAGCGCCCGGTGCATTACATGGCAGCCCAGCTGCTTACAACCTCACTTCCCGAGGGCTCGAACAGAATGACGCGAGTTACAATTCTGTAGCGCTCGGCGCTACAGTCTCTGGCCCCGCACCCCTCGGCCCGGCACGACCCACAGCGCCCGACACGTCATACGCCGGCGGAGCTACATCGGACCTCGCTTCCCACGGCCACGAGCGAAATGACGCTAGCCGTCGCTACGCTGCAGGGCCCGGTCTTGCGCCCCCTGCCCCCGCAGCGCCCGGTGCATTACATGGCAGCCCAGCTGCTTACAACCTCACTCCCCGCGGGCTCGAACGGAATGACTATGGTTACAATTCTGTAGCGCTCGGCGCTACAGTCTCTGGCCCCGCACCCCTCGGCCCGGCACCCCTCGGCCCGGTTACCGCCGACCCAGCGACACACGTTCCCGAACAATCAAGTACGGCCGCCTGTTATGCTAGAGCACGAGCTGTTACGGCAGCGGCTCTAGCCACAAATACCGACACGACACGGAGCACAGTAGCCTCTGCGGATTCCAAGAAAGAAATAATCCGTCAGATGCGAGAAGAGTTGCAAGAAATAAGAAAACGAAACAGGCAGATCGAGCAACTGATCGCCGCGTCTGGGCTCCCTTTGCTGCTGAGCACTGACACAAACCCGGAAGTGCGCAGCCTTGCACCGCCCGATCCCGAAGTATCCGGCGCTGCACATGGCCCTGCTATAGGCGGGCCCCACCGAAACAATAATCACTGCTGCCCTGAAGTGTGCAGCCTCGCATTGCCCGACCCCGAAGTGTCTGGCTCTGCTCACGGCCCTGCTATAGGCGGGCCCCGTCACAACAACTGCTGCCCGGAGGTGCGCAGCCTCGCACCGCCCGATCCCGAAGTATCCGGCGCTGCACATGGCCCTGCTATAGGCGGGCCCCACCGAAACAATAACCACTGCTGCTCCGAAGTGCGCAGCCTTGCACCGCCCGATCCCGAAGTATCCGGCGCTGTACATGGCTCCTGCTATAGGCGGGCTCAACTGAACAATAACGACTGCTGCCCTGGAAGTGCGCAGCCTGCACACAGCCCGACCCCGAAGTGTCTGCTCTGCACACGGCTCCTGCTATAGGCGGGCCTCATCTATATGACAACAACTGCTGCCCTGAAGTGCGCAGCCTCGCACAGCCCGACCCCGAAGTGTCTGGCCCTGCTCACGGCCCTGCTATAGGCGGGCCCCATCTACCCAATGTTGTCTGCTGCCCTGAAGTGTGCAGCTGCGCATTGCCCGACCCCGAAGTGTCTGGCTCTGCTCACGGCCCTGCTATAGGCGGGCCCCGTCTCCACAACAACAACTGCTGCCCTGAAGTCTGCAGCTGCGCATTGCCTGACCCTGAAGTGTCTGGCTCTGCTCACGGCCCTGCTATAGGCGGGCCCCGTCTCCACAACAACAACTGCTGCCCTGAAGAATGCAGCATCGCATTGCCTGACCCCGAAGTGTCGGGCTCTGCTCACGGCCCTGCTATAGGCGGGCCCCATCTACCCAACAATCACTGTTGCCCTGAAGTATGCAGCAGCGCATTGCCCGACCCCGAAGTGTCTGGCTCTGCTTACGGCCCTGCTATAGGCGGGCCCCACCGAATCAACAATGACTGCTGCCCTGAAGTGTGCAGCTGCGCATTGCCCGACCCCGAAGTGTCTGGCTCTGCTCACGGCCCTGCTATAGGCGGGCCCCGTCACAACAACTGCTGCCCGGAGGTGCGCAGCCTCGCACCGCCCGATCCCGAAGTATCCGGCGTTGCACATGGCCCTGCTATAGGCGAGCCCCACCGAAACAACAATTGCTGCATTGAGATGTGCAGCCTCGCACTACCCGACCCCGAAGTGTCCGGCTCTGCACGCAGCCCTGCTATAGGCGGGCCCCGCCTAGGAGACGATAGCTGCCGCACTCAGGTGTACAGCATCACACCATCCTGGCCACAGACCCGATCCCGCAGGATTATACGCGGATCCCAGAAGCCCGCTGTCTTCTCAGGAGACGCGACATCGCCCCGTCTATTATTCCCGATGGGGGGAGCGTTTCCGACCGCCGTGGACAACGACGAACACGTCTGGATGAAAATTAGTCCAGTTTCACTGCACGGGGGGAGTGTAACCGACGTGATCGTTTATTCGTAAGAATCATGATTCTTTCCAATTTGGCAACATTATGTTTATCAATGTACTTCGTGATTTGTATTGTACTATTGGCATTGTATCTTATGTAAGATTTATAAGATTTGTTTCATCTCATAGTGTTATCGACGGAACCACACGGGAATTTCCATAATAGATTGACTCCGCGGGAGCCCAGTACCGTGTGGCAGACTTTCCTATCACTTCGATAACACATCCGACCCCGCGACAGCACGATACCGTATTGCGGGTTTTTGACAATGCAACTAACACCGTGGCAGCACAATACCGTGCACGGACCCCTTATTTACATGTCTGCCTCAGCAGCGCCCCTGGTGTTGAAAACTTGTATCACTTTGTAATGATATAAAAATGAACATTTCTGAAAATAAACCAGTCACGCGCCGCGACCGTTTTCACAAAGACACGGCCGAAACGGCCCCCATTCATTAGACTGTTTGGGGAAAAGGTACCTTGGGAAAAGTCAATTAAGTACCTAGGTGTCACGCTTGACTCAAAGCTCACCTGGATGAAACATATCACCGAAAAAATCAAATCGGCAAATAAATACCTTTCCGCACTCTACCCGATGATGGGCAAGAAAAGTCGTCTATCAACGGATAACAAACTACTACTTTACAAAACTACCATAAGGCCGTGTTTCACGTATGCATGTCCTATTTGGGGGCATGCCACTACAAATCATATTAAAAAAATTCAAATATTCCAAAACAAAGCCATTAGACTCACGCTAAACGCACCCAAGTGGAGTAGAATCTCTACTCTCCACAACGATTCCAACATTCCGTTGATAAACGATTTCATTGTCACTCAGGCTTCTAAATTTTACGGCGGCCTAAAAGGCCACTCTAATCCAACAATAAATACGCTCGCAAATTACAGCGAAAACGATAAATTCAAATATATGAAACCGAAGAATGTCCTACGTAAGGAATAATTTTAAAACCTGCATACAGCCGCAGTATAGTTTTTTAGTTCTCATTCAACAAACCCAAATTCATTAAAATCACCGTAAAGTATCAATAGATAATCTTATATAATTATGTTAGAGCCAGTAAACTCATTGTTTAGGATCTCTGTGAACAAATAAATTCAAAGTTCAAAGTTCAAAAAAAATAAACCAGTCACACTCGGACGAGCAATCGTGACTCGTACCCAGTCACATCTTGTAACCATAGAAAGTCTTTTACTTCTCCTGCCTCCCACCTGAAGGACTCCTGAACCTGCCTCAAGGATAGTCGGCCCCGTACCCCCAGAAGCATAGAAAGTGACTTGACCAGCACCCTACATGTTTACAGTCTTGTAACGACAATGGTCGTTTACACCGCGTATAAATATTATTTATCCTGCTTATAGTGCTAAAATACTAAAACTGTTCTTAAAAAAGGGCCCGTGACGTAGATAAGTTTAAGAAACATTGTTCTGAATAAATTATTAGGGCAAAGGCCCGGCAGGAATAACAAAATAATTCAATTACAGGATCGCCGTTAGTGTTTTAAGATATTTGCTTTTGACTAAAACCACCTCAACCAAGTCCAGGACACTGAATCAAGTTAGCTTGCTATTTATATGTATGAGACCCTCCTACGTAATTATCTTTTAAGCCATTCTACCTTGTATGTCTACTTAATTAAAACGTTATGACATATTTTTACAGGACGGCTGGGCAAAATTAAAACCAAGTAAGCGACAAAAGATAAATTATTCAGTAATTAGAAAATAAGGTTTTTTCATAGCCTCTCGCGGTTTCAACAAAATAATTATATAATGTTTAATTTATTGCATAGAATAGACTTTTGGCAGGAGAGCCCGATATAAAACCATTGAATTGCTTTAATATTTCGCTGTATTATTTTAATATTCGCCCTATTAATAACTTTGACGTTGAAACAATGTGCGACTTTAAAAGCTAGTAAGAGCACTAGCTTGGTTAGATAATTATTATTGAAAATTATTACTGCAGGTTTATCCAAGTTTTTAGGGTATTACAATACAAAGTGTTGCCCGCATACTAAATTAAAACAAAGTAACGGCATGACAGTTGCTAGCTTTCAAATTTATAGATGTTTCTTACAACTTTTTTTGAATGGTAAAAGTTATGTTTTTGGAAAATACCGTCTTGTCTCTTAATATAATGCACCGCTCGCGATTTATTAGAGATAAATACAGAAAAAAACGTAGATTTTGACCGGGCAAGTCACAAAATGCGAAAAAACGTGTTTCCGACAAAAATTGTCCTTTACTTGGTATTAATTTTTGCGCAGCCGGGGAGGATCTTTTGGCGGCCTCCGTGGTTGAGTGGTTACAATCCTCGGCTACGAATCCGGAGGTCGCGGGTTTAAATCCCGTAAATGTTATTAGATCCATTTTGTGTTATTTCACAATTTATTCATTTAAAATAATATTGTGTTTTTACGGCACTTTCCAGAGTGGTATATATTTTCAGTATCGCCCTGGTGAAAGACCACCATTCAGAATCGAAACGTTGCTTGAAACGACTTTAGCCGTGTTTGGTGACCAGATCTGAATAGTCAGGTGCTTCCTCTTCCCCATCTCATTCCCCTCCCCGCTACCTCTAGCCTTACAACATACCCCAATTGAGGATGCCATAATCTCACTGGCTCCAGACGGTTGGGAGCACTTGAAACTCTTGTGGGTACTCACTTAAAAAAAACTTATATAAATGGCAGGCCAAATTGATTCAGTGTCCTGGCCTGGGTTGAGGTGGATTCGTCGTGGTGACTCGGGGAAGATGATAACTAATGAACTGATAACTGATCATATTCATTGAAGGTTGAATTCGTGGTTCCGCGCAATCCCCAAACTACGATCTTGACCTCGCGAATTCGCCTCCGTGATGAATGGACGTATTGAGGTCAACTAAAATTTTGTGACCCACGCTGAGGACAACACGGAGGCTGTTGAGATAGAGAAATGTTTAAACAATGAGATTCCCCGATTATAGATCCAATTAATTACTACGCCAAATTCTATTGTTTTTGTGCAGGAAGGTTTTTATGTTATACCTGCTGTTTTTACTAACCGAATTTTAATGCTCTTTTAGGAATTTAGAAAAAAGAAAGAAAAACAGTAATTTTTATTTTTTTCAATAAATGTTAAATTACTTTGCAGTGTGTCATTATTAATAAAATTAACGAGACATATTTTGTGTAAAATATTTTAGTATACTGTGTACCCTGATGAGGGAAGCTTCGCTTCCGAAACATGTTGATATTTGTTCCTTCCAAAAATGCGATATTACTTTTCGTAATAATTTAGCCACACAGAAATAAGATACTTTAACTTTTGACCTGGTATATTATGTTCATTGTTTTGTATTTAATTCGTAGAACTTTGAAGGGGCGGTTTGAAAATGGCCTTGAACGCTGAAATAGCTGTCACAATAATAAAAACTAAAAACACTTGCAGAACTTAATAATAACATTATTAAATTTGACTTACATTATTTTATTTATTTATTTTATTTTATTATTTTAAAGCCCAGAGTGCTTTTACACACAGGTACATCATTTTAAAATCACATAAGAAAAATAAAAAATCTAAAACATCCACAAAAGTTAAATTACATATGAAAAAAGTTAAGTTACACTTGAAAAAAGAAAAAAAGAAACAACTGCACCAAAAGTAAAAATACACAGTAACAGAAAAAATAAATAATACAATATCCACCAAGT
This sequence comes from Halesus radiatus, assembly GCA_022606495.2. Classification (NCBI taxonomy): domain Eukaryota; kingdom Metazoa; phylum Arthropoda; class Insecta; order Trichoptera; family Limnephilidae; genus Halesus; species Halesus radiatus. The sequence continues at coordinate 24,981 of JAHDVE020008927.1, read as the reverse complement.
GAATATTAAGGTTAATAACAAATAATTAAATAATGTAAAAGTTGTAGTCAACAATAATTTATAAACAAAGTAGAAACAATTCGTTCATCCTCCTTTTGAAATTTGCCAAGTTTAGATTATTGTCAAATACATTCATATCATTTAAGTATTTGTTACCAAGACTGTGTAAGCGTTGAATTGGTGAATTCAAACTATAGTTGGAACGGGATATAGATATGTAGAATGAATGTTAATGACGTAGCCATCTGAAAATTAATGCGTTCACCTAGAAGTTCCAGGTAGAAAAAGCTGTGGTAATATCAAGTCAAAAGATTTTTTTTCCCGATTTTCAGTTTGTGCTGCGTCAGCATATAAATTTTCTGCTTTGCAGTTGAGATCTGTACAGCTTTTTTATTTTCTCATAAAACTGCTTTTCTGCATAATTAAACACGATAGGCAGTTTTTCCCGTTTTTTTTTAAATGTATTTTGACTTATACTTATGTGTTTGTTATATTTTATTTGCAAGAAATCACGCATAATTTGAGTAATCTCTTTTATTCCACATTTTTGTAGATAAAGAGCTTATCTCAGTATTGATGACAATATTTTTTTTTAGGTAGACAAAAGTTATCATACGGTGATTCTTTATTATCAATAATATAATATAATATATGGGCTACAGACAATGAAATTTTTGTATGTCATAAATTTCCTATCTGTGTTCCACCGTTTATTGTTCTTTTGTTGGTAATTTTCATGACCCTTGCAGCACAATGGTCTTCACATTTATGAATATTGTTTCCCATTAATATTTTTTATAAAATTTTCACCACTGCGGAATTTGTGGGATTGAGTTAAGTAAGCTCTCCACATTACGATATAATTAATAAAAAAATAAAATTTCATCATTATTATTTTTTTTTTTTAAAGAAAGACGAGTTACGAATAACCTGACAATATTTTCTTCTACTTCCACCCGAAGATGTTGCTTGTGTCGTGATAGAGGACTTAGCCAGTCGAGGAATTGAACTCACCACGCCTGAGTGGGATCCAGACGCGATGCCAACTCAGCCACTGACCGGTCAGGAATCCGGAGTTTACCAGATCGATTCCCGTTTGTTTTCATTTTACAATTTTACAGTTTTTTGGCTCTCCTGGAAAGTTGCTAAATATGAGATACGCCTGTTTGTGTTGTGGGCGGTATATTGTATGATTTTGTTTCCACCGTTGGTGCAGCCGATCCACAAAAAAAACTTAGTACTTAGTTGTCAGCCGTGTTGCTAACACGCGAGAGTATACGTTTGAGCCAAATTTTATCTTAGCGGTCGCTCAGTTTGATGGTGGAAGTGGCCGTATGTGTTTTTGCTGTACCTAAACATTAATCAGTAGAAAACTAATTTGGGTCGATTGAAACAGCGTAGCTTCCCAGAGGGAATAAAGCGTGGGACCGTATACCTGCCTGACATGTTTCTATCAATCTTTAGTATTTTGATATAACTCCGTATAATTTGTAATATTCTATACAATATTACGCATTTATGCTTTAATTAGCAGAAGAATAACACTGTTTATTGTATAAATACATTTATTAATTATCCATTACCCGCCAGCGAACACGAAATCTTAAGAAATTATTTTAACCTTTACGTGCCTGATGGTAAAAATGTGACTTACGATCCGAAGGTGGGTCACTAGGGTCCCCCATAAAATCGCGAAGTGACCTCGACTCTTAATATTCCTTTTGCCCTTTCCATTAACACTCGCATGTTAGTTACTACCATTTCAACTGGACATCGCCCATCGTCGGGTAGCAGTCATCATTATTCAATGCAAAAGGTAAAAGAGATGGTATTAAAGCGAGTGTGACTCAAATATAAATATGATTGTAACACCTTTCTAGTAAAATCCATATTTTACAGCAGCAATCGCGGCTTGTTTGCGAATAGGAAAATGAAACAAAAAAAAACAAACAATGGGAATATGAACGGTAGTGGCGTATCGGGGGGTAATAAACGATTTTAACATTTTTTGTTTAAAATATCCACAAAATACACTATTCCACTACAGTATACTTAAGCACAATTACATTGCTCATTCCTCGATACAGCGGTTTCACACTATGGGAGACAAATGCTTTGGTGATTTTGACTTGTTTAAAGTTATTTTAGGTGAATTTTGTTGACCATATCAAATACTCATTCCAACCATATTCATAAACCTCCTTCATTTTTCTGTAAAAATACCTGACTACTGCATTTTTTTTATTATTTTACTTCTCATGTACTATTTATGTCAAAGTCCTCTGGGCGTTAAAATAAATAAAAATTAAGAAATAGCAACTAGAGTTTTTTTAATGCATTTCACTTACCGAATAATTTGTATGATAAATTGAATTATATAGTATTTGATGTAAAAAAAAAACATCTTAGATATCGCACAAACCTCTCGTTTGGGGTAAGTGTATTACCCCCCTTCGGAACGTAATATCTTTCTAACCTAGATCCAGTCAAGGATAGCAGGTTTTCTTGCATTACGCAAAGGAATCGCGAGTATTGCGTTCTTATCACTGCTAAAATAATGTCTACCCAATAGCACTGATAAATCATATACAACAATAATTATTATCACGTCTGTGCGTGCCGAGTACACAGATAACACATATTTTATTTAGAATTTTTATCACATTTTTAATATGTTGTTTTTTAGCGTCAGAATTGCATCGCGTTATATTATGACAATGTGCATTAAAAATTAACATGTTTATAATATTCAACTTTACACTGGAGGTTCATCTCTAGGGGCGGTGTACGGGGTTTTTAAAAGCGGGGGTGGTTTAATAATACACTTGGGTCATTATCAGAAAGTGCCCCCTAAATTCAAACGTTATTATTATTTTACTATTATATTTACCCAAGCAACAAACTATGCAATGAACTCATCAGAATCTTAGTTAAATTTATGTAATAAAACATATACATATTATTAAAAAATTACATCATTATAATCACATATTTCACATCCCACACTCGAAAAATAACTACACCACACACTCATTTTTCAGAAGAACTTGCCCAAAATACAACAAAATCTTTACATTTATCCTCGTGACAAGTTAGTATATTCACATCAGAAAAAAATAAATTACAATGTTAGTTCCCTACTCTTGCTGTGTGTTATATTTTTTTGATATTGTTAGATTTAAAATGTATTTTATTTAGTCAAGCGCCCTTGAGGTGATTTTATCACGAAAACGGCGCTATAGAAATAATCCATTTATTATTATTATTATTATTGGATTTTACGTTATCCATGTAAGTACATATTGTATCGGACCTACCTTCTCCCAGATTATTCCGACGCGGCCATTTTTCGTCATCGTATTTATGTATAAGAATTTTATGTTTTGTTTTTTAATATATGTAACGGGCGGTCTGGCGAGCTTGTTCGCACCAGACCCGCTCAAACTGAAATGACTGAATAAAAGCGTTGGAGCGGGACAGTTGGTGGGAGGGAGACCGACTTGTCGGGCATCTACACGGCACCGGCGGTCCGCGCTTGGTGGACCGCATAAATAGCCTGCAAACACCAGTTTGCGGCAGTTAGCATTTGACCGCCAGCCTGATAAGTACTCCTCTCTGCCCGCCGCCCGCTCTGACTTCTGAACCACTCGCCTTGTTTCACTCTGACCACTGCTTACCTCCATCGGACTACTGTCTCGGACTGGACCCAATAAGCAACTGCCTCGGACAAGATTAACAAAAGTCGTTATCGTCAGTACCGTTCGTCCTTGCAAAAGGAACGGTAGGAGAGCTACCTCCCCCTCCAAGCCTCGCTCCGTGGATTGGGATCAGTCGGCTTCTTCAGTTCGCTGGTGTACCAGATTACGTCTGGTACACATATCTTTTATTTGTTTTATTTAGTGTTTCTTAGAAACTGGATCATTTATTTTTATTACGTTCTTTTTCTTTTCTTTTCCAAAAATTCTGTAAAATATATTTTCTCTTTCAATTTTATCATTTCCAAAATTTCCTAATTATTTGTCGGAAACTTCACTGTGATAAGTTAATCTGTAAAAAATATTGCATTATGTATATATATATATAATAGTATGTATTAAAAAAAAAAAATCAGTATCCCTCTGCCAAAATTATTCAATTTCTTTACTTCTTTTTGATTGAAGACGATCTCAAATCAATTTGACGATGTTTCGTAATTTATTATAAATTAAGGATTGAAAAATTCGTAAAAATATGTTGTCCCCTAGCTAATCTCGAAACCGTTATCTCTACTTTAAAAAATAAATATTTTTTGATATTGGCAAAACTCTTACGATGTGGGAGCTTATCCCGCCATATTGCTGTCAATGTTAATCATCTCATTTTTTAAAAATGCACGCACTCTCAGATATTTTGGAATGTATTTCATAGAATTTAAATATTACAGTTTGAGGATGTTTGTCTTTTGAAACTTTATACATTTTACCAATTATGCGTATGGAATTTTTAGAATCGTGAAGTATTTTAATGAGGTCATTGTTATAAGGCGGGGGAAACAAAATCACTGGCAGTTCGTTTGCAGTCGAGTATTTGAACGAGTAGTATTATAAATGCGCAAATTGTTTAAGAGTGCTTGACATGCGTTTGACGCGTCTCCCTACTGCGCAGTGCGCACCTGTACCAAGGAGATCAAGGTCTAGCTTATTCAATACAATTCCATTCAACTACAGGTGAAAAAGACAGCATTTTCATCTGTCATATGTACGTGGTCCACCGACTGGGAGTATTTTAGTTTCGCAGTGTCAATTGAGTTCACATATTTATGGGCTCCAGACCACTGAACAGATAATACCAAGAAGCAACCGATTTACTTGAATTGTAAAGACTTTTTTACTACTAGGCTACAGACAGGCCGATGTAATTAATTGATTGTCTATAATTTCTTCAAAAGATTGGTATTCACTTTGTGGCGGTATTTTTAATAAATGAATTAAAAGTTACTTTGTAATCACCACTTTATTAATATATACATATCAACATGTTCAAGGAAAGATTTTTTTTTTAAAAATATTTTTTGATCCATTTCATCAGATGTATGTAATAATTGAGCGTACTCCTGGCACACGGAGACGCCCACAACACATTTCTATCTGTTTATCTATTCAGTGTTACAGACCAGAGGTCGTTTTTCACTGCCGGCAACCCGGGCGTTTATTGACATTATATAATTTTTTTAAAAAATTTAATGCAAATCAAATTTAATAATTAAATAAAGTTTTACATGGAAAAAAAATTAATTGAATGGAGTTCTACGAATTAAACACAAAAAAAAATTATTGTGTAAAATGATAGAAATATAATGTACGTTATCCGCCTCACTAGGCGATGTGTTCTGAGACGGGTAAAAATATACACAGTATTTAAAAAAAACTTTTTGCTTTGCATTACGTACATGTATTTTTAGAATTACATAAGAGATGCAATAAGAAAATACATAAGAAAGTACCAAAATAAACAATTTAAAAGTACATAAAGTAACCTAAATGTGTATTTAAAAATACAAAAATGAATTAAAGCGTAAAGCGTTATAAAGCAGAATACAAACAATAAAAAAGAATCGCAAATATGTAATTTCAGTAGTAGATTAGGTACATATATTAACCTACTTTGAAAACCATGAAGGTTTATATTGGTGTAGATGATAAAAAATATAGTTTTATAAACGATGAGCAAAAATATTTGCACAAATTAAAAAAAAAAAAAATTAAGGTCAGTGACTCTCCGTTTGCTATAACATGGGTCTCTTCAAGACCCAGGTTCACTCCCTCCTATCCTCTAAAAACCCCCCACACAGCACCCCCAAAGATGATATAGGCCTTGAGGGAAATTATTTCCCTCAGGGTCTCCCGTGCGGAGTTACTGTAAAAAAAACAACAAAAAAATTAACTTGGTGATAAAAGTAATATTTTTTGTTTATTTGTCATGCGTTGACGTTTTTATATAACCATTTTAGGTTGTTTCGAGAGGTTTATTTTAAAAGTCCATTTTTACTTGAAACTGATTATTAGATTTTGCTTTGTTTTTGTTTTGTGACTGAGAAATGTGGGAAGGTGATGTTTTTATGCAGTTATTAGATGTGACATATTTCAATTTGTGCATTGTAGGTAGTTGCATGCTTTAGATCCCCATAGGGCTCACGGTATTATAATAATCGTTAATATTCCCGACGTTTGATTCTACGTCAAATCTTACATAATTTCTTCTTTCTCATTTATTAATTGCACGAACGCGGCAATGACGCAACCATATCATGGATTGGTGTATCTAGTTGGGAAAGATTTTTTTTTGTTACTAGAATGGCGCATTGTCTGGCGCCATTTCTTCCAGACTCGGCATTGGCGACTCCAGACGCGTGAATTTTCAAGGATGAAATATTTGTACAGAATGTTTTGCTTTAGCTACTGTTGCCAGGGAAAATAAAAATGTATTTATTTTCCGAGCTCTCTATTTCTTCGGGGGTATTGATTAAATCAATGCTTTAAGGGAAAATCTCTCAGATTACTATTATTACAAAAGGGATGAAATGTATCAGGTGAGTTTGTTTTGAACACTTTTCGAGGAAGAAAAATAATATCAAGGTTCTGAAAATTAACAAATGCCATAAAAACCGACCCTTGTTCGGGGTAGTGTAATGAAAATTGTTTTACTACCCTGAAGTAGGCACAGTTCTGTTCAAATCTGGTATACTTTTAACACGAATAAGTCGATGTATTTTTATTGTTTGTTTTATAGTGCTTTCACAAAAAATAAGTATTGAATTCCGTCAAATGTAAAATTTTACTTTAGGGCGTACAGTTTACACTCGCGCTGTGCAAGTCGAACCATTTCAAAAGCCACAATTCCACACAGGATCTCCAAAGATGACATAGACCCTGAGGGAAATTATTTTTCCCGGGCTTCCTGTATGGAGTTAATGAAAAAAAAAATTGTTTACGGTCACCACCCAAAAATACACACTTTTTAGTCTGCTAACGCAATAAATACTATGAACGATTTAGATATACATTCTATACGAGTATTTAGGAAAATGCATAAGGTTTCAAAATACAAACATTCTCAAACAGTAATCTTTTAAATTCTATGTGAAATACGTACTGGTATTTTAGCTGAAACTTTCAAAAATGCCTTAATTGGTTTTCAAACTGCACCTATTACCAGTGGCGTAAAATTGATTTATGGCCAAAGGTAGGCTGTGTGCAGTTTTTTTTGTTCGGGTGTTCACAATTATGCATTAAGTATTTGAAGATGGCCATTTTATTATTATCTTCCGCTATTTTTTAAATATTTATTCTTATGATTTGTTTTTCTTAGGGCAGGCACAGCTTTTCAGCACGCCACTGCCTATTACATACATTTTGGTATGTATTTGAAAGAATTAAAAATATTACAGTTTGAGGATTTGTGTCACTGGAATCATTTTCTTAACGACCCGTATAGATTATCAATCACTTAGCAGATTGCTACAAGCAATATCACAAGTTATTTATTTGTAAATTCTATATGGGTAGGTAGAAAAACGTATAAGTTTTCACAATACAAAAATCCCCAAACTGTAATCTTTGAATTCTATGAAATACATCCCAAAATTTCTGAAAATAGGTGCGGTTTGAAAACCAGTGTAACCAATTTTGAACGTTTTACCTAAAATTCCGGTACGTATTTCAAATAGAATTTAAAATATTACAGTTTGAGGATTATTTTCATTTGGAACATTATACATTTTCCAGTTACCCGTGAATTTACAGCTAAATCATTCGTAGTAGGTATTTCTTGAGTTAGTATCCTGCAAAGTGTGTATTTTTGTGTGCTCACCGTTAAGTTCTGCAAGTATTTTATTATTTTTATTGTTGTGACAGCTGTTTCAAATAATAATAAAAAAAAAATTAATTCTTGCATAACTTAATAACAACATTGTTAAATTTAATTTTGTCAAAATCAAAATAAATCCCCTATAGAATTTACAGATAAATGGTTTGTAGTAACGCTTGAGTTAGCAGACTACAAAGTGGTGTTTTGCTCAATATTATGAGTTCTTCATCCCTTCTTTGGTCCCCTCCAGTTTCATTATCGGCTTGGAAATCTCGCTCCATATTGATCTGGACCACAATGGGCGCCAAGAAATCTCCGGAAAATTGCTTTAGAACGACACGCCGGATATAAAATAATATTATACGTAATGATAATAGTTGCCGTCTGCAGTACGATCTCGACCCTCGTTATGGCGTCATAGCCATGTGAAAATTGCGCAAAACTAAAGTACCTGCCTATTTATTTGATGGTGCTGATTTATTTGGTTTTGAACGGTTCGTTAAATACCATTTATTTGCCGACCTAACTGTCATGGAACAATACTTCTCCGACTGGAAATTAAAAGCAAACGCAACAAAAACAGTTGCAGCTGCCTTCCACCTCAGCAACTCGCGTGGTGGTGCTACGCTTAATGTACAGTTTGAAGGAGGTACCCTTTATATGAAAGCAGTCCTCGGTATTTTGGCGTAACACTGAACAGAAGCCTGACATGTAATAGCTCCCATTTGGAAATTTTAGCAAGAAGACCAAGACTCATAAATAAGATGCATAAATATCATAAGAAAACTAGCTGGGGTTTGCGACGCAAACACCCTACGAACAGCTACGATGGCTTTGGTCTACTTGGCAGCGGGATTTTGCGCTCCAGTGTGGGCTTAAAGTGCACACACACGGAAGATCGACTTGCCAGTAAATACTGCTATACGCACGGTGAGTGGATCACTTCCGTCCACCTCACAACAATGGCTCCCTGTCCTCTCGAACATCGCTCCGCCCACTGTAAGACGAGAGACCGCAATCCTAAGGGAATACAAAAAGGTCGTGAATAGTAACATTCCACTTCATGATGACTTTGCGAACCTCCCGGCCAGCCGCCTGACGTCCAGGAAACCTTTTTGAACTAAAGGCAAAGACTTCTATCGAAAAGAGGCTTCTATCACGATACTCTCCTGAGGAGTTGTGGCAAACTCAGTGGCAGACCTCGGACTTGAAAAATAAGCACCTTGTTGTAAAACCCTACTATTAAATTGCCAGGGTTCTCTCTCCCTCGGAACACGTGGACCTCATTAAACCGCATCCGGTGCAGTCACAGCCGTTGTGTGTATATGATGCGTAAATGGGGCCTAAAGGATTCCGAACTTTGTGAATGTGGACATATTCCAATAACAGAACACATCGTAGAAGAATATCCCATTTACCATATACCATTTATACCAATATACCATTTCCCCTATGGTATATCTGTGCTGAACCAGGTGACTCCAATGCTACTTAAATGCACTTCTCGGAGAAAATAAAATGCCTTGGTTTTTATTCTTTTCCTAGTAGAATACTGCAATAATGGTTTATTTATCAATCCATAAATTTTCTTATCACCTTGCTTCATGTATTTTTATTGCTTTCTGCAATTGGTATTCATTTTAATACATTGAATCGTTTTGGACTGCTTTTATGTTTTCCTTGGTTGCCTGGCTGACATCGTCGAAATCGTGGTTGAACAGCAAATGTTTGGTGATCCAATTTTAAGTAAAATTTGTAATATGAAAACATGTGAACCGAGAGTGAAGTGTAAGTTTTAATCTCATTTGAGGATATTTTCCTCCCCAAAGGGCGCTTTATAAATTATTCACTTATTATGTATTCAACATACACCTATGGTACTTGCAGAGGTGTGCATTGCCCTATGACAAAAGGTAGGATGTGTATTGTTTTTCAAGTTAAGGTATGAATTATTTTGCATTGAATTTGAAAATGACCATTTTATATTTTATGTCATATAGAAACATTTAATGTAGAACGATTGTTACGTAAAAAAATATTCACAAATTTATCGAGAAAAAATCTCATTTGGATCAAAAGTTCGTTTTCTCAGAGTAGGCACCGCTCTTCAGCCTTTGTGGACTGCACGCCACTGCCTACTTGTAGTGCGATGCATTGCTCTATGACCATAGATAGGCTGTGTGTAGTTTTTCAATTTAGGGTTTGAATTGTGCTTTGAATATTTGAAAATGGCTTTTTTTTTCTTAACGCATCAATTTCCATTTACACAACACGAAATGAGATAAACAAGAATTACAGAAAAAGAACAACACACACATAATACATGAATGAAGCAATGACAAATATATATATATTTGAGAGAACATTCAAATCAAAGCAAGGTTTTGGTAGAGTCCATGGTTGTAGACATTCTAAATAATAATCTTCGAATTATTTCTAATTTTCAAACTGTCAATTCATGGGTGAATTCCATTTAAATTTTTTTTTTTTATTAAAAAATCTTTGTAACTGTCTCCCACTTGTTTATTTTTGATCTGACCGGTTTCACCTAATCACGGGCATCTTCAGACTGGTACAATTAAAACTACATCTATGGTATATATAGCATCTATATCAGGAGCGAGTCCCATTGCATTACTACTGGAGTCAATCACATTTGACTGACTTCAGTCTTAAAGGTACAATACTAGAAAGAGCAATACTACTCTCGGATGCAACGCACAGGACAAGGTCTTGTTGAGAAATCCCGTTTTTGCCGGGGTGTCAGAAGTTTCGAATGTCAGAAGCAGCATACTCTTTACGACTTCTTCACATTTTATGGTGTTCATCATGCAGTGAATAGGCTTTAGGTTTCCAGCACCAAACACCCCAAAAACTTCATTTTGGGTGGGTGTTCACTCGAAAGGGAATTCCATGAAAAAGAAATCAATCTTACAAAAACTTTTTTTTTTTTGCATAATTGTAAACAACAAATTTGTAAGATAGTCCTCAAAACACTTAGTGAGGTAACAAGTGTACTTTGCTTTTCTTTGCATTTTCTGAAATTCAAAGACATAAAATTCACTGGCTGACCGCTTACGAAACTTCAAACGTAAATATCACGGAAATAACCCAATGAATTTACTATCGCCAATACTACAAAATGTAACATAATAATACATTAATTATTATCTTTGGATTGATTGTCGTTTTATATTTTTTCATAGATGTCACTGGTTTGTTGGTTTTAGGTTATTAGTACGCTCTACTCTAGACCGATACGGTCCCAGAGTTCGGGGCCAATGGGATAAGTTAAAATTCAGTGAGATGTAGAAATTTTGTTCGATTTGTTGGATTCGCTTAATGTTTTGAAAGTGAACGAAATATGTTAAGATTATCGAAATGTCGGTTTAACGGCAAGCGGTCGTGATACAATTCCGAGTGACTTTGGCAACAGCATTCGGTGACGAATCAGCGCGGATAGACCTGCAGTGGGCGTGAGAAGCTCCCATCCCACGTGGTTTTAGGCGGAATTCAGGGACGAGCAAGTTTAAAAGAAGTCCAAATATCGCGAAATAATATTGTATATTGTTATTTTAGGAATTATTAAAATAATGACTATTCTGTAGTAACGGTAAAATAAGAATACTTTTAACCACTCGGATCTAGGTCTGAGTCTGTATCTTTTGCGTCAGCTAACGCAAGTTAAATCGCTTATAAACAACACATTTTGACAGTTTGGTGGTCTGTATCGCAAGCGACGACACTGCATTTATGAAAACTGTCAAAATGGGTTGTTTATGGCCGATTTAACTGGCGTTAGCTGACGTAAAAGATACAAACTTACGCCTCAGGTCTCACCTAGCGAGGTAGGTAATGTAAACCATACAATAATATAATTATGTAACATATGTTGTAGTTATATTTAAACATGCCGTATTGTATGAAACTGTATATAGTTCTTTCAATGAACTTCGATTTATCAACACTGAAAGTGAAATACTGTTTTTGAAAGCAGATGAAAGACTTTGAAACGAAATAAAACAAACTGGAACATCCTTGGTTCCATCTGACTTGACAATGTTATGCGATAATGAATTTTAAAGTAGCATTCTCTATAGTCCATTATCGCATGACATTTCTGCGTAAGATCTGTCGCTAGAGATGCTATCAGTGTTTTCAGAATATTCAGGAAGGTTTTGGAGTAAGTCGGTAAGAATCATACGCGATCCACCTGACTACCAACCGAGGATCCTTTCAACCGTATAAGCAACCTCGTGTATCATTTTATATGGTTTTTTGTGCTTTTACCAGATATTTTTCAAAGTTAGTGTTGCGGGGAATAATTTCACATATTTGGCAGCCCTGCGTTGTTACCATTATTACTTTAACATCGCATTCCCGCTATTCCATAATGTATTACATCGGCGACATTGACCACGTAACCGTATTAAATTTATTCTGCCCGAGTCATCACCAACAACATCACCTGTGTTGATACGCGTAAAATCAACACAACTAACAGATACAAAGTTACGTACATTGTTTGTTTTACCACTACTGTCCAAATATTTAGGACCACGGTTTACACAATTGGAGGTAGGTATAGTATTTCTTTAAAATCTTATTCTGAGTCTTTTATTTTATTTTTATCACACCTTACCGGAGCTCCCTTGTCTGTAAACTGTAAAGCCATGAGATCTATAATGAATCTGGCTGAAAAGTTTCTACCGTACTAGATCCAGCCACTAACCGGAAACCGAGAATGCCCCTACACACGTTGATCCGTCTAACGTTACAAACGCTTCCCGCACGAACATATCGTTTTAGTAACAATTCAAAAATGGCATATTGTAAATCTTCATAGAAATTTTATTTGCCAACATAAAAATATAATTAAAATGCCATTCCCTATAGTATTGCTTTAAGGGAGACATTATGTATTAAAACTGATTAAATAATTACAGACATGACTTGTAACCGTCCGCTTTTTAAACAGGGTAGAGTGCCGTGCCTTTCAGTTGATGCTTTTTGTTTTAATTATTTAAAGTGTACCGAGATAATAATGAATAATATGGGCTCTGCTTTGAACCACACCGTGCGTGTTCACCCACGACATTAAATAAGTTACACGAAACTGCTATTTATGGTTCGAAACACGAAGCATTTAATATTTACAAGTCTGGACGACATTTACTTTATATCGTAGAGAGTGTTACTCAGGCTGCCTTTGAAATGTTATTGATAATTGTGATCTCTTTCCAAGCACATAATTAGTGGTACGGCAGCTCGTATAGAGCACACCACAAACAATGTGCATCTTATTTCATTAGTATTTTTAATACGCTATTATAGTTCGAGCGTTCCCTACCGTTGTCCGGAATGAAGCGCAGTGTGGGAGGCTAGTACGGCTTGTGCAAGCCGCCAATGAACGCTAGCGAACTACTAATAAATCGCGTCCTTTCTGCACATGGCAAGAGACGTGCGTCTTCGCACCTTCTTTATCTTGCGGTCTAGCCATCGATGTACTTGGTCGATGGTTCTAGTTATAGTATGGTTTATTGTGCAATTTATCATGTAATGCTTGACCCCTTTTGACATTAAACGCAGAAGTTCGGATATTATACACAAATCCTTCAAATGCAGAATTCTTACTCACGCGCTAATAGCTCTTTATGTTATATGATTTCATCTCCGTTTACATTGAATCGTTTTTATATAGTGCCCGCTTATTGTGGTTATTTTTCTAGTAAGAAGTTAAGACAATCAATAATGAGATACAAATTTACAATCATAATTTATTGCGTGTATTAATCCTTACCCCACAAATACACAAAGTTTGTGAATATTTAGCTTGTGTACAACAATTTAGATGTCAAACAATAACACACAGCCAGAACACCCCTCGGGTCTCAAAACACAAACAACCCTAGATTTATTAAACGCTAAAACTATAATTATTCCGTTGTAGAATAATCCGTATTAAATTACTGATTTTGGTTTATTTTCGTAGTCGCCTGGTCCGACCCGCAATCACTTTTTTTTGTATCATCCACCCCCTTTCTACCCCCGCGTATGCCTCTTTTGTAAAAAATAATCCGATTACCGTGAAAGCCTTGCCTAATAATAATTTGTACTTGAAATACTCGTGTTCCCTTTTAGATAAATGATTAAATCTCGAAGCTTTATATTATGGATTCTGCGTATTTCTTTTTTCCTCCTTTCTGTCCGGATGAAATAATATTCATTGATATTAATGGCCTGTCAGATTATCAGATGATTTTTATTAATGTTAAATCACCATTTACAAATATTAAATAATATATAACATCATTTATCATATGTCTCTTTAATGTTTTAAGGAAACTATTACCTTTTTTGACCAGCCGGTTAGACAGGCTTGTTTTTAATATATTTTCTTTTTTATGTGATACCTCACGAGAGTCTCAACTATTCCCAACCGTCTGGAGCCAGTGAGACTATGGCATCCCCAATTGGGGTATGCTTGTGAGGCTGAAGGTATGGAGGAGGGGAAGGAGCTGGGGAATAAGTAAGTCGGGAAGTACCTGGCTATTCAGATCTGGTCACCAAACACGGCTAAAGTCATTTCAAGCAACGTTTCGATTTTGAATGGTAGTCTTTTACCAGGACGATACTGACAGTATCTACCACTCTGGATCGTGCCGCAAATATACTACATATTACTTTTATTAAAAACACAAATTATTCAAATAATGTTTTTTCTTGCGCATGCCGGGATTTGAACCCACCACCTCTGGATTCGTAGCCAAGGATCGTAACCACTCAACGACGGAGACCGTCAGTTGTTTACCTGCTTGTGGCGTAATACTCTATTGATGTAATAAAGCTTCCTTAATTTTTTTATAATCGATCACAACTGTTAGTGCGTCAACAAAGGCGACACTTTTAAAGCTGTAGTTGGATGGAAAAAATGCCGGGAGATTTTTTACTCCCGGTGTAACTACAGCGTAAATGTTGGGAAATGGTTATAATATTTACATGTTGTTTTATGCAGATAATGAGTATACGAGGTGTGTCCAAAAGAAAACGTGAATTTTGAATTTTCGCGGGCTGTGTACATTCGATTATCGATTTTTTTTTGTTATGTTGGTACACATATGTTTATCATATGCATTATCAGCCATTTTGGATCAGTGGTTTATTTTGGACAACTGGAAAGGTTAGTCACGTTTTTGGGAGTTCTTCGATTTTTTTTATTTAGGTTCGTTTTCTGAGGCATCATCAGTTCGATTGAAGTGAAATTTTAGATTCGCTTTATTTTCTATGTCCTCATCAGCATTTATTAAAAATTTTTTAATTATTCTTCTTAGAAAAAAATTGTTAATAATTGTTAATCCTATGGAGGAATTTCCTAGTTTTGGTCGGAACTTGATAGCCGTTTTCTGCGGCATCATCAGTCCGATTAAAGTGAAATTTTAGATTTGCTTTGTTTTCTATGTCCTTATCAGCATTTCTTTAAAAAATCCAAAAAATCGATGTTTTTCGATTTTTTACAATTTTTTTTTAGTAAAAAATCGTAGAAAAAACAAAACGTGACTAACCTTTCCAGTTGTCAAAAACAAACCACTAATCCAAAATGGCTGATAATGCTAACATATGTTAAACATATGTGTACCAACATAACAAAAAAAAATCGATAGTTGAATGTACACAGCCCGCGAAAATTCAAAATTCACCTTTTCTTTTGAACACACCTCGTATACATAACATCTAGATATCCCATCAAAAATATGGAAATTTAATTGGGGATATTATTAATAGGTCTTTTTAAAAAGTTGAAGTGTGTTAGTTAAAATTACAAGAAATAATTATGTCTCATTAGCTAAGTGGTTAAAGCGTTGTCCCGGTAAGACTCGGTCCTGGGTTCGATTCCATTTTATTTTCTGTTTCGTATTTATTTTTAGATTTGTTAATATTATCTTCAATGATTAATTAATATATTACAATGAGGTTTATAAGCTTTAATAAGTTATTCTGTTAAGTTGAGTGATTGAAAAATATATTTTACTTTTACCTTTGGTCTTTACGTATTATCGGTAAATCGCCACATTCAGCTTTATGTCATATTTTGTCGACCAGCGTTTTTTCCTCTTTCAACAAATGTGCGGTGTAGAGCTTGACAAGCGAGATAATGCGCTTGACTCTTGATGCGCAGAAACGGATTTTGGTAGGAGGTGTGGTCAACCGGAAGAAATCACCAGTCACGGATTATCTAGTGACAAACGGCGATTCCAAAAAGTTTCGGCAAAGCTGCGCAGTGCACGAATTTGCGTTGTCGAACTCTACGCTCTTGTAGTTTGTACAATTTTTTTAAAGTGTCTTAAGTATCCATCTACTGAGTCGTGCCTACTCTACACTTTGCTCGCGCCATCTATGACACTTTTTCTCCAACTCGCAGGGTGGCCGTTGGAATTGAACTCTCGTATATACGTGAATGTGTAGATGGCGCCTGCCGCCGGCCACCGACACAGTTTTCCCGCAAAGTTTCTTCATTACATAGTTCTCTCTGCAGCGACTACCCAGTACCCACCGCCGCAAACTCCGAACTCTGTATCCGCCTATTTGTACGAAATGCAAGGACTTATTCCACCTGCGATTTATTACCTACCATCCGCTACCGACTACCAACCCATACTCCATTTTCAGCCTTTATACGATATGTTTCTTGTTCGTATCCGGAAAGCTTATTTTTAAGAGCTTTCATGTGTTTATTTCGCTATGTGTTCGAATTCGAAAATTATTTTTAATAATTTATAGAATTAAGCTTTCATTCTTCGGGCGTCTTCTTTGACTTCGATTGAACGTGCGGAGAAAGGTAAGATGAATTTATATTTTTATGTTGTTAAAGTGAGACTATTGTAAACATAAATGACAAATTGGCACGGTGTTGAGGCTAAGGAGAGATGCAGAGTTGAAAGGGGGAATGCAATTCTAGGCAAAACTAAAATGAAAGTAGGGCATTTGCTGAGAGTGAAAGAATATGTGATTGTATACCATTGCCACAATACGTACACTCCGAGGAGTCAAGAAATTCTAATTTTAAAATGCGAGAAGGAACGAAGCAACGTCAAGTTTTTCTGCTGAAAAGAGTTGATATGTTTTCCTTTGAACGTTGTGGAATTGGCAAAAACATGATTTTGGCAGAATTGCTATGAATTTAGGTACAAATGTATATACACCAGTCTTGTAAAACGTGCGAAATAACCTGGTTTAAAGGGTTCAATTTATAAAACTTCAATTTCTTACAGTTTACCTGGAGATTTGTTGTTTAAATTAATTAAAACGCAATAAATAAACGCATGGTTAATAAAACGTAAATGAGTTCAAGTTGATTTCTCCTAATGGAAAGAAGCGCTATTTTATTTTAGACATATGGTTTTATAGCAGATTTTATAATTTACAGATTATATAAACTTATTTTTAATGTATGTAATGTAGGTTTTTACACGGCTGTTTTTTCGTCCAGTTTCCATATGGGTCGTGTTTTCTATGGAATCTGGATGAAAAAAAGAACTTGTCCTATTTTTGATACTGATTTTCGTACAGTTTAGCGCGCTTTATTTGACAGCTGTCATTGTGTTACGTAACTATAATTTGACATATTTTTTGGAAATGTTGCGTGTTTATTTCGGAATGTATTATAAACATTATTAAAAAAGATTACAGTTAGACTACTGGACTGTCTTTATTACTTACTGTGAATGCGGGTTTCTGTTCGGTATTGTGAGTTTCGCGTATATTTTGTGAAGGTGGAATTGCCATTTTATGACGATTAAGAGGAACGGCTACGCTGCCTGTTTCATACATAACTTAATTTTGGATTTGAGGCCAAAATACCCATCCAAACTGAATGGTACATTGATAAAACTTTTTTTTAAATCACCGTTCGCCTCCAAATAATTGTTAAAGATGCCTGTAAAATCGCGAAAAATCAATTCCTTAAATGGTCTATATTTCATAATGTACAACAAAAATAAATAAAATATGTACTAGATATTTACTAAACTTTTAATTAAAAATATGTATGTATAGGTTTATATAATATATAGGTTTAGGTGAGTATCTTGACCTCAAATCATAAATTAAGTTTTGTATGAAACAGGCCGCCCAGCCGTTCCCCTTAGTACCGTGACAAAGTATTATTTCCCCTTTAATGGCAACTATATCTACAAATCTGTATGAATTCGTAGGTATGAAAATAATGATCGTATATAGCAAGATTTTTCATTTGGGTCCTGATATGGAACTTCGTATGAAAAATAGCAACGTGTAAAACGCCCGTAAGAAACCCTTTTCATACTTTCTCTAAGCGGGTATGATTTACAGTTAATATTGTTACGTAATGTACAGTAAGAATGAAAAAAGTCTTTATGAAAAAGATAACTTCTTGAATGAATGTGTTAGGGAAGCCTTTTGTTGCGAAATATAATATATTATCTCATAAAAATAAGCTTTTGGTGGTTTTTTGGTTAACTGTCAGGATTTGCGCCGTAATTACGATTGAATAGATAGGTTAGTATTTAAATTAGATTTTTCGTGAATTAATCATATTTTTTGTTTGAACATGTACTACGTTTTATTATTAAATCACTGAAGATAATATTAACAATTCTCAAATGAAATACGACACAGAAATATTTAATCATCATTTTCTTTAATGATTAAATATTACAATGAGGTTTACAAGCTTTAATAAGTTATTAAAATAAATTGAATCTTCTTTCTAAAATTCTACAAAAGTCAATAGATGTCTCATATAACATAAATAAAAATCAGACAGATATATACGAGACACTATGTAGATTACAAATAAATTCCTGTTGAACCGTGCAATCTTACAAAAGGATAGCAGCCAAAAATATTATTATTATGTCTTTTACCCAAAAGCAAAAGGGCATTTGTATAAAAATTGGCTTTAGACAGGGAGTGGATTATTTTATCTTATATTAGTATCCTTTAAAATCCTTTGTTTCTGGTGTTTTCATTGGACATGATATAATACGATGTCTCTACTTAGTTTAATATGGCATATTGTAAGTTAGGTAATTAGTTATCTAAACAACAGTGGCGTGCATTGCCCTATGACCAAAAGTAGGCTGTGTGCATTGTGCGGGTATGAGAATGTGCGTTGAATATTTGAAAATGGTCATTGAATCATCATATTCCGCTGGTTGTTGTGGACTGAACTGAATAAATGATTGTAGGTACGTTCCCTATCAACTTCATGGCAAAAATACATTTTGGTTAGAATTTTTTTTGCTTAATCTCGTTTCCCAATTAATACGGTTAATACCACTGACGTCAGAATTAATAGATTTGCCTTACCTAAGACTTCGATGGCTGTAGTCAAAAGTCACGTTACACCCATTTTGGTACCAGTTTTGGTTCACCGCCATCCACGTTTGTTTAGCGTGATATTGACTACCGTAAGCAAATTACAAAACCTTTCTAAAAAAGGATCATACTAAATACTCTAACAAAATATTTGGTTTTTGTAAACAAGCTAATACTTTTTACTTAGTTCCTGCTTTACTTACTTACTTATTGATAGCGTACGTAATTGTAGGTTTTTTCTATACTTAAGTGGCTTCCACACAATTGGGCCCGATACTAAAAGAGCCATGGCGTCGAAAGGTTTGAGAATCCGGTCATTCTTTCCTAAAGTCAAGCCTACCAAATTTAGGAAAGGACAACCGGATGGTCGAACCTTTCGACGCCATTGCTTTTTTTGGTATTGGTCCGCCCGCTCACGTGGAAGGCCTATATTTGAGTGAACATGTTCGCCGCATTGGTGACACCGTGATTGTTCCTTTAAACTAAATTTAACGCTTGATTTTGATTGGTGAAGGATGTTGTGAAAGTAACTTCGTTTCTATTAGTACCTGTATTTCTAAGTTCTCAATGTTGAATACGATGTCAGTGAAACAGTACCACAGGATCTCTCGTTTGCAAGAGTCCCTCCTACGTCATCGTGCTACAGGTGGGCGAAATAAAATGCAGGAATTTCCTCTACGGTAGGAAAATATTATGTTCGGCATAAATTAACATTTCCCAAAATGGTTTTTCTAAGCCTTTATTCGCACTCGACATAAATTTGATGAAAATTGTTTCTCGACATCAATATTTTTAAGACATGTTGCTTGTACCCACCTTCATACGGAATGAGCACAAATCGTAATAAAATATAACATCGGAGAAGGGTCTTGCTTCTTGTTTATTCCCGATTTATTTACTTTGCTGTAGAACAAACTAGAGAATCTTTGGTTTTCGAAGACATGCAGGGATGGGGGAAGCGTCCAAGATGGCCGCTCACGCGCTGTAAGGATAGCTGCCAACTACTAACGAATGGGCACATATCGGAACCAAATCACACACTATGTGACGAGGGAGTTGCTTCTTGGTTATACATACACGAGTAATTTTTACATCCGTTTGGAAGAAATGTTGCGAACATTTAGCCATTAATATTCGAATGAATACGGGTGATAGGGGAAGCGTCCAAGATATCCGCTCACACACTGGCTGGGTTAACCGTCATCGGTATCGATACGGTTTTAGTTAAATTTTACAGTTTTTGATACAATTTAAACCTTGATTTTATATTTTTTTTCCTCTTCATTACACAATCGCATTTGGTAAATGGGCAATCAATATCTTGTCTGATATATATAGTATATGTGTGAATATTTTTTTGAATGATTATTTTTGTCAGTAGGTACACGTTTGTCGTTTTGCAGCAATACCGTACAGTCATATAAGGCTTCGGAAAAAATTCTTTCAATGCCGAATTTTTGTATATAAGTAGGATTCCTGGTTACAAATAAGTATATGAAAACATTCTAAAAATATCAGCTGGGTAAATAGAGATGTTAAATGTCAAAGGTCACCAACATTTGTTTTTCAATAATAACTGGCCTCCTATGCGCCGTCGTTGATGAAGGCTGTTATGAAAGTTATATTATCTGCAAGATTGGTAATGTGATTTTTTCCGTAAGTTTAACCCTTAGCGCGGAGAAGGGGTAGCGATGAATACGTTTACGGGATAACGCGGTATAATCTGCGGAGCAGCACGCGCAATGCACTCTACGACACAGATTATACAATATAAATAATAATATTGATTTGGAAATGGCAAAAAATGTAAAATAAAATGTTAAATATTAATACGCATTTGTATAATGTACTATCAACATATTACGTTCCTACTACTCAAACTCAGTGGCGGCTTTCTCTAATTAGCGGCTGTGCAGTAAACTCCCACAGGAAAACTACAGCGAACAAGACTTACTTGGATTATAACATTACCACAGTTTGAACAGCGCGCCATAGTAAAAAAAAGTCCACCAATAGGAGCAAAGTGCTGTCGAAATTCCGGAACGCACGTATGGAGCTAAAAAACCTATCGGATATTTCTTATAACATTTATACGGTTTCAAACACTGCCAGAACGTGCGTCAAAGCCGAAATTCATTATTTCGGTATATTCGGCGTTCGGGAAAATGTTTTTGAATTTTCTGTTTTTCTTACGTTTTATTGTGTGAATGCTATTCATATTAGTATTTTAAAGTTTTTATTATTTCTAATTTGGAAGCAGTTAATTCGTGATGGAATTTAATTTTAATGACTTTTTGGTTTTTAAAACAAGTCGTATTAAATGTTTTGCATTATAAGGTAAAGATAATTTGTTAAATGTTATCCGCATTTTTAGTTATTTTTGTTGCAAAATAAATCCTGTCACAAATGTGAACTTATGCTTTTTCTTGTATTACCTAATACTCTCTTCTAATCCTTACCGTTCCTCACAAACAATATTCGATGAAGACGAAAATCTATTGATGTTCTTTCCTTTTTTAAATTCCTTGAATGTTGAACTCCCAATGATTTAGACCATGAACCGCCACTGCTCAAACTATGCATACTATCGTACTTGTCAATCGCTTGCATCGGTCTCCGACGTCACCCGTCTTTTCCCACCAGGCTTTCCCCATTTACCAGCGTCTCCTAATCCCACTGAGCCTCTCATTCGAACTACTTCATCTCCGCGTGGAAAAATGGCATTTCGCTCCACCTTTGAGGGAGCCAAAAGCATTCTCAGCGTCCTCCAAAAGGCGAGTCAAATCGTCTCTTTGTTCTTTATTTCAACCTTGAAGCATTTCAGAAACATTTAAAATTCCTCTCCCCAAAGCAACAAGCCGAACAAAGCTTTTATATTCATTTTCCCCTTTTTATAATATTGTGGAAGTGGAAAAGGTTTACTTGTAGGTATATCTACCCACCCACCGGCCTATTGCTTTTTTATTGTATTTATTTATTTTTTTCTTCTTCACAATAGTTGTCGTTAAATTTATAACTATCGGGTAGCTAGTAGCCTTCCAACCTTTTTTTTATTATTTTGAGAATTAAAGCCTACGTCCTTTTTTTTACTCTAATGAACTCTAACTCTAACTCTGCTTCTATTGAAAGATCTGTATAAAATCTGTGATTCAAAAACCATGTAACAAAAAGTTGTAACAACATAAATATATTAAAAATTATAATTACTTCAAACGATTGGTGTTCACTTTGTGGCATCATTATTAATAAATGAATTAAAAAATATATTTTGTATTCACCACTTTATAAATATACACAGATATCTACATGTTTCGAAAGCGATGCTTTCTTCATCAGTATTCATATATTCCTGATGAAGAAAGCATCGCTTTCGAAACATGTAGATATCTATGTATATTTATAAAGTGGTGAATACAAAGTATATTTTTTAATTCATTTATACTTAAAATTGATTAATAATGCCCTACTTTCCGCTCCTTCTCTTGTCTAACATTTTCTTTCTGAATTACTTAGGTTTTCGTAATGATTATTGACTACCTTATTTTTTATGTGAATACCGCACAACTGTCCCAACTGCTCCCGACTATCCGGAACTAGTGGGACTAAGGCATCCCGAATGGTTTTTTTTTTTTGTGAGGCCGAATTTAACGTTTTAATTTGGAGTGACCTACCAGGTAAGTGTATGTCTCTGTATCTGTACACAATAGCGGTGGGCGAAGCGGCTCGGTTTAGTGAGCCGGATAACTAAATCAGCTCTCTGAATAAAGACAATCCACATGAAAACTGGACGAAAAAAGTATCGTGTAAGAGTTTCTTAAGGACGTCTTTAAGAGGGCCAAGGGAGCGAGGGAGAGGCATGGTGCGGGGAGACGCGAACCGTCGTTTAATCGAGCCGGATCACCGAATCGGTACACTACAAAGAGCTGATTTAGTGATCCGGATCACTAAACCGAACCGCTTCGCCCACCACTAGTTCACAATAAGATAAACCCCAGCAAGTAATATTTATACAGCGCCCTTGAGGTGATTTTTCACAAAAACGGCGCTATACAAGTCATCCAAGTATCATTATTATTATTATTAGTGGTAAGGGGAAGGATATGAGGAAGAAGGTTGGGAAGTACATGGCTATTCAGATCTGGTCACCAAATACGATTGAATAGATTTCACGCAACTCTTCGATTTTGAATGATGGTATTTCACCAGGGAGTGCTTACTCACTCTTTGATTGCAATTTTATTTCTCTAAATATTTCAATTTTTTAGTTCTATTCTTTGATCATTCAAATTTTCTCTGTCACGTTATTCTGTTGCTTCCAACTTCCAAGTGTTTCAAATTAATTCACAAAGCCGAAACAACACACGTCACGACTAGTGTATAGAATGTATAAAGTAATCCTGAGCACTGAGAACCAGTCTCTTGGAAACATTATCTATTTTTATGACTTGGATAATAGTGAACGAATCCTTTGCATTTAGAACTTAACCAGAAAGCTTGGAAAGTGCGATAAAGCTAGGGTAATACTAAGTAGAAGGTTTTATCCCCGTAATTATAGTTTTAACTATGTAAATTTATAAATGTTCGTGCTTACAGCCCACTGGAAACATACAATTCGTAATAATAACTAATAACTGTTTTGGCGGTCACCTGACTCTTGATCTCGCGGATTGTTGATCCCGCGGATGCGCATTCACAAAACTTGTATCGTTTCAGACAAGGTGGGAACTGTAATAGAGTAGCTTTTGTTTACGCAAAATCAGCTACAAAACCTGTACCATTTCACACACGGTGAGAACTGTAATAGAGTAACTTTTCTTTCCGCAAAATCAGCTACAAAACCTGTACTATTTCACACACGGAGAGATCTGTAATATAGTAACTCTTCTTTCCGCAAAATCAGCTACAAAACCTATACCATTTCATACACGGTGAGAACTGTAATAGAGTAACTTTTCTTTCCGCAAAATCAGCTACAAAACCTGTACCATTTCACACACGGTGAGAACTGTAATAGAGTAACCTTTCTTTCCGCAAAATTAGCTACAAAACCTATACCATTTCATACACGGTGAGAACTGTAATAGAGTAACTTTTCTTTCCGCAAAATCAGCTACAAAACCTGTACCATTTCACACACGGTGAGAACTGTAATAGAGTAACTTTTCTTTCCGAAAAATCAGCTACAAAACCTGTACCATTTCACACACGGTGAGAACTGTAATAGACTAACTTTTCTTTCCGCAAAATCAGCTACAAAACCTGTACCATTTCACACACGGTGAGAACTGTAATAGAGTAACTTTTCTTTCCGCAAAATCAGCTACAAAACCTGTACCATTTCACACACGGTGAGAACTGTAATAGAGTAACTCTTCTTTCCGCAAAATCAGCTACAAAACCTGTACCATTTCATTACTAGAGAACTGTAATAGACCTCAACTTTTCTTTCCGCAAAATCAGCTACAACCTGTACCCATTTCACACACGGTGAGAACTGTAATAGAGTAACTTCTTGAAAATCAAAACCTTGTACCATTTCACACTAATGGTGAGAACTGTAATAGAGTAACTCTTCTTTCCGCAAAATCAGCTACAAAACCTGTACCATTTCACACACGGTGAAAACTGTAATAGAGTAACTTTTCTTTCCGCAAAATCAGCTACAAAACCTGTACCATTTCACACACGGTGAGAACTGTAAGAGAGTAACTCTTCTTTCCGCAAAATCAGCTACAAAACCTCTACCATTTCACACACGGTGAGAACTGTAATAGAGTAACT